>CAUYLG010056810.1:0-11152 GCA_963573385.1 Cacajao melanocephalus | reverse complement strand
AAACAGCCAGACCAGGACAAGAACCAAAGACCCAGGCGGTGGCGTCCCTGCCTGAAAGGGCATACGCTGTATGGCAGGCTTGGAGCAAGTGCCTCTCCTCCTGATAAAGGAGTTGTAGTACTTTGCATCCAGTTCCTGTGGAAAATAGGCCTCAGGCCTGAGATCCCACAAATAACCGAAGGAGACGAACCCCTCTGGTGTGACCAGTCACGGCGGCTGTACACCCTGTCAGTCTTTTCTCGCTTCTAAGCTAGCTCAAATCATCCTCCCATAAATATCTTAAGAGAAGAGCACAAGTCTGTGAGCTCCATTGCATTAAGCTTACAGTATCCTTCTACTAGAAATCCTTTGAAGTCTCCAGCCCTCAGATAAGAAGTGTTGTGCACGACACCTGTTACACACAGCCCACCTCCTTGCCTCGGTGACCTAATGGGGGTGGACCCCTTTTCTGTACATGACCCTCTACTACTGCGCACGGCACTGCCCCCTACTGTGCACAGCCCACCTCTCTGCCCAGGTGACATAATGGGGTGGCCCCCTTGCTTGTGACTCATGTGATTATATATGCCCTATTACTAAGCCTATAGATGATGACCTTGCGACCCTTCCCCCTGCTTGTACCTAATAAATACAGATGCTTCTGGGTGTTCAGGGCCTCGCTGATCTCTGCTTATAGGTGGCGTGGCCCCCCAAGTCCAGCTGCTCTTCATCAGTTCTTCAGTGTCCTGTCTCTTTACTTCTGGGATCCTGCACCTCAGGATCCCAGATAAGGGACACCCCATGACCCTGTGGGGCTCATAGCCCTACATATTGGTTCAGAGATTACCACACGACCTACTTCTGACCAATGAGAGAGTGCAAATCCCAGATCTTAAGCTCCTGCTTCCAGGACAGTAATTTACTCTCCCCGGTGGTGGTCAAGGGTGAGGTTATGCCGTCTGGAGCAACTGCAGCTACTTTGCTGTCCTGAGGGGAAGATCGTAGATTTACAAAGCCGAGAAAGGAATCCATCACAGAGAGACATGCAGTCTTTGATGATATTGCTGGAGCTATGGAATTAAGCCATACCTAAAACCCACATAAGATTTTTGCTTCTCTTCCAAAATGACATTGAAAAAAATTTTTTCATCAAAAAAATTTGTCGCGTGAGTCAAAAAATTCCTTGTATGGTGTAAGCCCCTTTGATTGAGGACCTTATTAAAGTTGTTCTGTCAAGGGCCAAATGACAAAAATTGCCAGGTTAGTTTTGTACAATGTACTTCTCCAGTGCAGCTACGCAGCTCTGCCATTGTACCACAAAAGCAGCCACAGATGACACATGAACAGCCACAGACTATGCTCCAATAAAACTTCATTTATGGCCAGGTACGGTGACTCATGCCTGTAATCCCAGGAAGCCAAGGCGGGCGAACCATGAGGTCAGGGGTTCAAGACCAGCCTGACCAACATGGTGAAACCCCGTCTTTACTAAAAATACAAAAATTAGCCAGGCGTGGTGGAACTCACTTGTAATCCTAGCTACTCAGGAGGCTGAAGCAGGAGAATTGCTTGAACCCGGGAGGCGGAGGTTGCAGTGAGCCGAGATTGCACCACTGCACTCCAGCCTGGGTGACAGAGCAAGACTCTGCCTCAAAAAAGAAAAAAAAACGAACTTCATTTACAAAAACAGGTGGCAGGCCGCATTTGGCCCATGGGTCATGGTTTGATGACCTGTAATTAAGTTTTCTATCATTTGCAGACTTCTTGGGGGCATACCCACTGCCTTGATGAAACACCAGACCCTGTTAGGCATGAGGAAGGTGAGAAAATCAGCCCACACATCCCTTTAGCATCCATGACACTTCCATCAGTGCGGTCCAGAAGATCCAAGCTGATCTTCCTTCCTTCCTTTCCTCCTTTTATTTTCTTTTTTTATTCACATATGAATAAATATTATAAACTTATATATTACATATTATATTTTATATTTATATATTATAATATATATAATATATTACATATATTATATAATATATAACATATATTTAATATTTATATATTATAATAAATATTATAAACTTATATATTTATATATTAAGCCTATATTTATTCATATATTGTGTGTATGAATATATCATATGAATATTCATATTCATATATGTGTATGTGCATACATATATGTGTGAGCTGTATAATTATTTCATTATATATTATAATGTAATCATAGAAATAAAGTGAACAATAAATGTCATTCCCTTGAATCATCCTGAATCCATTCCCCCTAACTCACATATACTCATATATGTGTGTGTGTGTGTATATATATATATATATATATATATATTTTTTTTTTTTTTTTTCTAGAGATAGGAGTCTCACTATGTTGTCCAGACTAGTCTCAAACTCCTGGGCTCAAGTTATCCTCCTGCCTTAGCCTCCCAAATTGCCAGGATTACAGGTATGAGCCACCATACCTTGTCTATTTTCTTTCTTTCTCTGTTTTTTGTTTTTGTTTTTGTTTTTGTTTGAGATGGAGTATTGCTCTGTTACCCAGGCTGGAGTGCAGTGGTGTGACCTTGGCTCACTGCAACCTCTGCCTCCCATGTTCAAGCGATTCTCCTGCCACAGCCTCCTGAGTAGCTGGGATTACAGGTGTGTGTCACCACGCCCGGCTAATTTTTGTATTTTTAGTAGGGACAGTGTTTCACCATGTTGGCCAGGCTGGTCTCAAACTCTTGACCTCAGGTGATCCACCCGCCTTGGCCTCCCAAAGTGCTGGGATTACAGGCATGAGCCACCGTGCCCGACCCTATTTTCTTTTTTTTTTTTTAAATAATAGACTTTTAGTTTAAAGAGCAGTTTTAAAAATTAAGCAGAAGGTATAGAGAGTTCCTATATACCCCCTGCCCCCACACACACATTGCCTCCTCCATCATCAACACCACTCACAGTGATGCATTTGTTAGTGATGAACCCACATGGATACATCATCATCACCCAGAGTCTGTAGTTTACATTAGGGGTCACTGCGGAGGTTGTACATTTGAATAGGAGGCAGGACTCAACTCTGGAGGCAGGGCTCAGACACTGGACCAAATTGAGGACTAGCTAAAACAGGGACAGGGTAGAAGCAGCTTTCGATAAGACACACCCACCAGCACACCTTGTCAGTTTCCCATTGCCATGGCATAACCCAGTAGTTACCACCCCTTTCTTTTTTTTTTTTTTTTTTGGAGACAAAGTCTCACTCTGTCGCCCCAGCTGGAGTGCAGTGATGTGATCTTGGCTCACTGCAGCCTCCACCTCCCAGGTTCCAGCAATTCTCCTGCCTCAACCTCCCTAGTAGCTGGGATTACAGGCACTCTCCACAACACCCAGCTAATTTTTGTATTTTTAGTAGAAAGGGGGTTTCACCATGTTGGCCAGGCTGGTCTGGAACTCCTGACCTCAAGTGATCTGCCTGCCTTGGCCTCCCAAAGGGCTGGGATTACAGACGTGAGCCACTGTGCCCTGCCTTACCACCCTTTCCATGGCAATGACCTGATCACCCAAAAGTTACTACCGCTTCCTAGAAATTTCTGTATATACCGCCCCTTGTGCTACATGTAATTAAAAGTAGGTATAGGCCAGGCGCAGGGGCTCATGCCTGTAATTCCAACACTTTGGGAGGCCGAGGCAGGTGGATCACCTGACGCCAGGAGTTGAAGCCTGGCCAACATGACAAAATCCTGTCTCTACTAAAAACAAAAACAAAATTAGCTGGGTGTGGTGGTGGGCACCTGTAATCCCATCTACTCAAGAGGCTGATGCAGGAGAACTACTTGAACCTGGGAGGCCTCCCAAAGTGCTGGGATTACAGGTGTCAGCCACTGTGCCTGGCCTCCTGTGTGGCTTCTTGGCTGAAACCAAGAACCCTCGAAGGCTAAGCCCACTTTGGGGCCTGACTGCCATGCGTCACATTCTCTGGATTTGGACATGTGTATGATGACAGGTATCCACTGTTATGGTGTCATACAGAATATCTTCACTGCCCTAGAAAGCCTCCATGCTCTGCCTATTCATCCCTGCTTTCCCACTAACCTCTGACAACCACTGATGTTTTTACTGCTTCTACAGTTTTGCCTTTTCTGAAACATCACATAGCCGGAATCATATGGTATGTAGCCTTTTGGGACTGACTTCTTTCACTTAGTAATATGCACTTGGGGTTCTTGCATGTCTTTTCATGGCTTGAGAGCTCATCTCTCTTTGGTGCTAAATATTTCATTGTCTGGTCTGGGAGTGGTAGCTAACACCTGTAATCCCAGCACTTTGGGAGGCCAAGATAGGTGAATCACCTGAGGTTAGGAGTTCCAGACCAGCCTGGCCAACATGGTAAAACCCTGTTTCTACTAAAAATTAAAAAAAATGAGGGCTGGGCACAGTGGTTCATGCCTGTAACCCCAGCATTTTGGGAGGCCAAGGCAGGTGGATCACCTGAAGTCGGAAGTTCAAGACCAGTCTGACCAACATGGAGAAACCCATGTCTCTACTAAAAATACAAAATTAGCCAGGCATGGTGGCACATGCCTGTAATCCCAGCTAGTCAGGAGGCTGAGGCAGGAGAACCGCTTGAACCCAGGAGGCGGAGGCTGTGGTGAGCCAAGATAGTGCCATTGTACTCCAACCTTGGCAACAAGAGCAAAACTCCATCTCAAAAAAAAAAAAAAAATTAACTGGGTGCAGCTGAGGGAGGAGAATCGCTTGAACCTGGGAGGCAGAGGTTGCAGTGAGCTGAGACCATGCTGTTGCACTCCAGCATGGGCAACAAGAGTGAAACTCTATCTCAAACAATAATAATAATACTATTCCATAGTCTGGCTGCACCACAGTTTATTTATCCATATGAGGAAGGAGGTGCAACTTGACTCCAGAAGTGAGACTCAGACTACGGACCAAATTGAAGACTAGCTAAAACAGGACTGGAGCAGAAACACCTTTCCATAAGACACGCCCACCAGTGTGCAGTGACAGGTTATCATTGCCATGGCAACACCAGCAGCTACCATCCCTTTCCCATGGCAATGACCTGACAACCCAGAAGTTACCATGCTTTTCCTAGAAATCTCTGCATCATCTGCCCTTTAATTTGCATATAATTAAAGTGTAACTATGACTGCAACGCTGACCACTCTGGGTTCACTGCCTGTGGGGTAGCCCCGCTCTGCAAGGAGCAGGACCTCTGCTGCTACTGCTGTGCACGTCCACTTCATTAAAACTGCTGTCTAATTCTAATCCGGCTCACCCTTCAATCCTTTCCCAGCCAAAGCCAAGAACCCTCCCAGGCTCAGCCCCAGTGTAGGGCTTGCCTTTCCCTACATCACATTCGCCTAAGGACATCTTGGTTGCTTCCCAGTTTCAGCAATCATGAATAAAGCCACTACAAGGCCAGGCGCAGAGGCTCACACCTGTAATCCTGGCACTTTGGGAGGCCGAGGTGTGTGGATCACAAGGTCAGGAGATCGAGACCATCCTGGCTAACATGGTGAAACCCCGTCTCTACTAAAAATACAAAAAAATTAGCCAGGTGTGGTGGTGAGCGCCTGTAGTCCCAGCTACTCGGGAGGCTGAGGCAGGAGAATCGCTTGAACCCAGGAGGTGGAGGTTGCAGTGAGCCAAGACCATGCCACTGCACTCCAGCCTGGGAGACAGAGCAAAACTCTGTCTCAAAAAAAATAAATATATATATAAAGCCACTACAAAGACTTGCATGCAGGTTTCTGTGTGGACATAAGTGTTCAACTCCTTTGGGTAAATAGAGGACCTCAACACTTAGTACCATGTCTGGCACATAGTAGATGCTCAATAAAATCTGTTGAATGAATAAATCTCCCTTTGACAGAAGAAACAACTGAGGCTCAGAGAGGGGATCCTGCCCATCCAGGGCCACACAGGTAGTTATGGAGAACTAGATACCAGCACTGTGAGCCCCCTAAAGTCTGTGCCCCTAACTACTGCACAACCCTGCCTCTTTGAACCACATTAAGCTGCTCCTGATGCCTTCTACAAAGTGGCACGATGAGGGCGGTCATGGGCAGGCAGGTCATCAGAGACAACAGAGCAGATGGCTATGTCTGTGGGCCAAGGGAGGAAGCTCCTTCCTGACCTCGGGGAGATCAGCTGAGCCCTGAGACAGCTTCCTTCCAGTCATGTGATGCCTCGAAGAGGAGAAAGGGGCTATGATTCATCCCCTCTCCGGGCTGGGTGGGGCCAGCTAAAGAAAGGGGCTCTATCAGACAGCAGCATTGACTGCAGTTAGACCACCAGAAGGACTTCCCAGTCACCTGAAGAGTGTGAGAAAGTGGCAAAGGACAGGAGGTCCTTTAAACAAATGTAGGAGGGGCATGTGAGGACGGTTCCTCCCTGCTGGGGGCAACCCTCTCAGTGCCCCTCTTCCTTCCTCCAGGAAGAGGCGGGCACCTGTCATGTGGGCATCTTGCCCATATGCAAATCAGCACCCAGCTACGCACTGCGGTGAACCCTGAGGCTTATTCTTCCCCATTTGCCAGCCTGTCTCCCATCAGTACAACCCCTGCCCAAGGAAGAAAGAGCCAGAAAGCTCAGCCGGCTTTCCACGCTCTTTCGGGGAAGCAGTGTGCACGGACAGAGGCCTCTGGGGTCTGGGAAAAGGGGACCCAGAGCTAAGCCCGATGGCTGCAATCAACTCCCCACCCCCACCCCAGCCCTGGGGAACCGGCAGGAAACCGGAAATGCCTGTTACCGGGGCTTGGTTGGTGAGATCAAAAAAAGGGTGGGTGGAGGGGCCCTTTGCATTCAACCCATCAGCCCCTTAATCAGGCAACCTCAGGCTCCCCGCGGGTGCCCAGAGAAGGAGGGTGTGCTGTGTACCCTTTCAAAGCTCCAAACCAGAGGGAGGCCGCCTATCTCTCTTCTGCCCCATCTCCTACCACCCCAGCACATACTCCACTTTTCAGCACCGGTGGGAGGGTCAGGCAGATCTGGTCGAACTCCCGGGCCAGCCCAGCAAGCTGAAGGAGCTTGGATGGGTCATTTTACTTTCCACTGATTCAGTTGATGCATCTGTACATTGGGAATGAAAATACTTGACCAAATTTTTGCAGTTGAGCCTGGTGTGAGACCCAGCACTCCACATCTGGTCATGCATTAATTCAGCAAGCATGTATGGAACGCCTACTGTATGCCAAGCACCAGAATGTGGTGTGGTCAAAGCAAACAGAGCCCTGTCCTTACAGGGTTTGTACGATCCAGCCAGGAGACAGACACTAAGCAGACAGCAACATGAATTAAGAATTGATGACGAAGGTGGTGAGAGGATGTACCAGAAAGCACAGAGAGCTATAGGATCTGGTTAAAGAGAGGAGGCACCTGGTAAGGCTTTGGGGTGGTGCAGAAGGGAATGGTGCAATGCAGGCGACAAATGGTGAGCGGCTGGCACGGTGGCTCACGCCTGTAATCCCAGCACTTTGGGAGGTTGAGGTGGGTGGATCACTTGAGGTCAGGGGTTCAAGACCAGCCTGGGCAACATGGTGAAACTCAACCTTTACAAAAAAAATAAAAAATAAAAAATTAGCTGGGTGTAGTAAAAAAAAATAGGTGCCTGTAGTCCCAGCTACTTGGGAGGCTGAGGCAGGAGAATCGCTTGAACCCAGGAGGCAGAGGTTGCAGTGAGCCGAGATCGTGCCACTGCACTCCAGCCTGGGCGACAGAGCGAGACTCCATCTCAAAAAAAAAAATTAGAGATGGCAAAGCAAAGAGGAGAAGCATGTTGAGCAGCTGGCAGGAACATTACATGGTGGATCCACTTTGGAAAAGTTGGTACGTTTTCCTTGTTATTATCATTATTTTTTACCTTGCAATTCCAGCACAAAGGAAGAAAAGTTAGTTCATTTTCTTCTTATTAAAAAAAAAAATTAAGAGTCAGAGTCTCCCTATGTTGGCCAGGTTGGTCTCAAACTCCTAGGCTCAAGTGATCCTCCCATCTCAGCTCCCCAAAGTGAGCTGAGTGATGGAATGGCAGGCATGAGCCACCTTTACTGGCCTGGTATGTTTTCTTAAAACCTTAAGCATGCACCTCTCATACGACATATTCCATTCCCAGGCATTTACTCAAGAGAAATGAAAGCACATCTCCACACAAAGACTCGTACACAATGTTCGTAGCAGCTTGATTCTGTTTTCTTTTCTTTGTTTTTTTTTCTTTGAGACAGAGTCTCACTCTGTCGCCCAGGCTGGAGTGCCGTGGCACAATCACAGCTCGATGCAGCATCAAACTCCTGGGCTCAAGCAATCCTCCTGCCTCAGCCTTCCAAAGAGTTGGGACGACGGGCACGTACCACCGTGCCCAGCTAGCCACTTGATTCATCACAGCCAGAAAGATCATCCACAGATCTAACCTCCATCAAGTGATGAATGGATAAACTGTGGTGCGTCTGTACAACAGAATGTTACACTGATATGTGCAGCAACACTGATGAACCATGACAACATCAGGCTCAGTGAAAGCAGGCAGTCACAGAAGACCACGGATGATACTGTAACCGGGTGTTCCAGGTTCTTGCTGCCCTCCCTGCCCCAGGAATGGAGGAAGAGGCCCTGGAGGTGCAGTGGGCTCATTCAAGTAAATATCGGACCCAAAGAGTTTTGCAGAAAAGCAATTTATCAGGCAGAGAGAGAGAAAGAGAGATAGAGCGAGCGAGCTCCCACGCTGTTGTGAGAGGGGATCCAGAGATGGAGTCCGCATAGGTGAGGGGCAGGGGGACTTTAAATCTGGGAGTTACTCCCACCCCACTCAAGCCCTTGTCCAGTGAGAGGAGTTCTTCCAGACTTTCTCTGGAGTCATTAATTTTTGACTCTGACATCGGATGGCTGCCCGGCCCACAGTCCTCCCATAGCTTTTCGGGGCTTTTTTTTTTTTTTTTGACAGAGTCTTACTCTGTCACCAGGTGCCATGCTGGAGTGCAGTGGCATGATCTCGGCTCACTGCAACTTCCACCTCCTGGGTTCAAGCCATTCTCCTGCCTCAGCCTCCTGAGTAGCTGGGACTACAGACATGAGCCACCCTGCCCAGCTAATTTTTTTTGTATTTTAGTAGAGACACGGTTTCACTATGTTGGCCAGGATGGTCTCGATCTCTTGACCTCATCATCTGCCCGCCTCAGCCTCCCAAAGTGCTGGGATTACAGGTGTGAGCCGCCACACCCGGCCTTTCGAGGACTTTTCAAACAAAAGAAGCTCACCTGGGCAGTCTACCTTCCCTCACAGGAAAGTTAAACAAAGAACTTTAGACTCCCGGATGGAGACGTGAAAGAAGGCAGGTCAGGCATGTCACTGGGAGGTTCTTGCCTTTAAAGCCACGCCCCTTGTGGACCCGGGAAGAGAAGTCAACACATTCCCTCAATACCATTCCATTTATATAAAACTCTAGGAAGTGCAAACTCATCTACAGCGACTAAAAGCAAATCAGTAGGTACCAGGGGATGAGAGGTGGGAGAAGGGGGAGGCAGGGATGGAGGAAACTTTGAGGGACAATGGATATGATCCATTGATTTCGAGGCTGGGTTCATGGTCGCATACCTACATCAAATTGATCAAATCAGGCCAGGTTCAGTGGCACACACCTGCAATCCTAGCTACTCAGGCAGGAGGCTAGGATGGGAAAAATTAGCTGGATGTGGTGGCACGTGCCTATAGTTCCAGCTACTCGGGAGGCTGAGACAGGAGAACCACTTGAACCTGGGAGGCAGAGGTTGTGGTGAGCGGAGATCACTCCACTGCACTCCAGCCTGGGAGACAGAGCGAGACCCCGTCTCTTAAAAAAATAATAAATAAATAAATGATAAATAAATCACATATCAATATCACTAGTAAATCACTTATTTACCACTTATTTACCAATCACTTAACCGATACTGCTTGAAGCACTTTACAACTGTACAACTATTATCTCATTTTTAATTCTTACAACAACCCTATAAGGTAGGGACTATTTTTATCCCCGTTTGAAAGATGGGGAAACTGAGTCACAGAGAAGTTCTGTGTAAAGACGAACTTGACCCCATCTTGGATGCTAATCCACCATATTGACTTCTGATTAACCCCAGTCCCGGGAACGTCTCCTGAGTTCTATGTTATTTGCCATCCCTAGTGTGAGAACATATCAAAGCACACTTGATGTTATCACACAAATTACAGGCTGCAATGGGGACGGTGTTCCTGCCTGTTCTGGAGGGCTGCCTTTCATTGTCCTGCATATTTTCCTATACAGTGTAACTCCTGAGTCTGTGAGGTAATGGTGCAGACAAGGTACCTGTCTTGCCACTGCCCAAGATGACGTTTCTGTCCATAAGCTCCCCAACAAATCACCCTTTACCAACAAACAGGATTTGTCTGCTGCATTCTTTGGTGTCTTGGCTCCTTCTGCTTTTGGGGTCACTTTTAATATATAGTCCTTTCTTGAAGCATTTGATAACTTGCCCAAGACCCCACAGCTGTGATTGGAACCTGGACTGCCCCAGGCAACTGGAGTCCATGCTCCTACAACTGAGTCCCTCAGTCTCAGCTCTGTTGACGTTTGGTGGGAGAGGGGCCTGTCCTGGGCATTGGAAGACACTCAGAAGCATCTCTGGCCTCTGGGTAATAGATACCAATAGCACACCAGGTCCTCCAGTAGTGACAAATAAAACTGTCTCCAGGCATGGCCAAATGTCCCCTGGGAGGACAGAGTCATTCCCCTTGCCCCCACTCCTACCCCACACCATGCCCTAGTTAAGAACCATGCACTGGACGGGCATGGTAGCTTATGCCCTTTAATCCCAGCACTGAGGCCAGGATGAGAGGATCGCCTGAGTGCAGGATTTCAAGAGCAGCCTGGGCAACATAGCAAGACCCCATCTCTACCAAATTAAAAAAAAAAAAAAGAATCATATGCTAACCATTATGCTGCACTACCTTCTATCCCTAGCTTGATCAAGACCCCCCAAGACCTGTTCTTCCTCTAGTCTTCCTCCTGCAATAGAAGATACCCTAATTCACGCAAGTCCATAAGCTATAAACCTAGACACCACCCTGCCTCCTCTTTTCTTATCTTTTCTATTCTTGGCTTCCTGGAATATGAGACCTGCCTCCTCTTTTCATCCACCCCCACCCTTCCTCC
>CAUYLG010056809.1:0-42577 GCA_963573385.1 Cacajao melanocephalus | reverse complement strand
TGTTCCCACCCGGGGGCCCCCAAACCCCCCCCGGTTTTTTTTTTTTTTTTTTTTTTTTTTTTTTTTTGAGACAGGGGTCTCGCTATGTTGCCTAGGCTTGTCTCAAACTCCTGAGCTCAAGCGATTCGCCTGCCTGGGCCTCCCAAAATGCTGGGATCACAGGCGTGACAGGAAGCCTGTATTGTTCTTGCATTCCACCCAGTGACTTGCAGGGGGAGAGGAGGCGGTTTAGGCGCCAAGAATCTCGCGGATCCGGCTGGTCCCAGGAAAAAAGTAAAAATCATTCTAGTCGCCAACAGCTTCCTACGCAGGAAACAGCCATCCAACCTCCGTGCCTGGGCTCTTCCGGGCCACCACTTGCTCCCAGCTCTCCTCCCCGTCCAGAGTCCTCAGGATCCTACAGAAGGGGCCGACAACCGCTTGCCTTCGAAACTTGAAATTCTCGGTTTAAGGTTCGAGAGGAGAGCGAAAGGCACTGCGTTTTCTGACCGCAGCTTCAGACCTCCCTCGCCGGTCCCGGTACCTCTCCTGCGGGATGGAACTCTGTGGGAACCGCTCATTGATTCTGATGGTTAACTATCAGATGTCCTTGATATTGGGGATAGGAGTTAGAAGAGGGCAGGAGAGAAAAACGACTGCAAGACTCCAGCACAGGAGGAGAGACTGATGGCAGATGTCTGCTCTCTATCCAAGACCAATGAACATCTCATCTCAAACTGCCATCCACTTTCCTATACCCTTGATCTGTGAAATGGATCACTGACATTTTCTCTGTCTTTAGGGAAATGCAAAGCAGGCGAATTTTCAAGCGCTTGAATTCCATCTCACACTTTTCAGTCCGAGTGGGGCTATAAACTCCTTCCTCATAGCAAATAACTGCCAGTGCCTGGAAGAAAAACGTCTTTTTCCTATAAGCTTTCACATTTTTCCAGGAGCATTCCCACTCAAACTCATCATCTCCCAGCTGCACCCTGGAGATGCTATGCAACCAATTCCATCCTTTTCTAGATGAACCTGGGCAGAGGACAAGTCCAGGGAGCCTAGAGAAGGGACTTGACAAGTCAGGAGACCCAATTTAGGGTCGCAATTCTCGCCAACTCACAAGGCCTATGCCTTGATCTTCCTCTCCCACCATACAATGACTTCTGCTAGCCGGTTTCTCCCTGGTATTTGAGGATCCTCCAATTGCCTCCTGATCTTTAGGATGGAAGAATAAAGGGAAAATGGCGTCGTTTCCACCTAAAAAGTTACAACCACTTCATCAGAAGGAACAGCTCAGGCAGAGCCTTCTTAAAACAAATGCCTGTCCACTGCTTTGCCATCCTCATTTCCACCCCAGCAGAGCATTTTATGGGAAAAGCTGTAATCCCAGTACTTCAGAAGGCTGAGGTGGGAGGATCCCTTTAGCCCACAGGTTCAAGACCACTCTAAGCACAAAGTGAGACCCCGCCTCTAGCTGAGATGTGGTCGCACGTGCCGGTAGTTCCAGCTACTCCAGATGCTGAAGTGGGAGGATCTCTTGAGCCCAGGAGGTCCAGGCTGCTGTGAAAGGTGACTCACAACTGCACCACTCCACTTAGGCCTGAGTGACAGAGGGAAACGTCTCGAAAAATAAAAATAAAGCCAATATTAAGACCCCTGTATGAAGCGGTTACCCGAGACATTATTACACATACTATTAACGAGGAAAATGCTGCAAATTATATAATGTGTCCCAATGGTATGAGGCCACCCATTTTAAAACATATACCTATTTCAGACATACTAAAATAAGAAAAATATTTACCCTACAATTGATTAAATTCAGGTATCCACTCCTTTATTTTCAACCTGTGGTGCCATTTTAGTTTGTTTACCTCTTGAAAATTGCATAGAGATTAGAGTTGTTATTTTTTGAATTATTTTAATTTAATAAATTTATTTTTGAGATAGAATCTCACTCCGTCACCCAGGCTGGAGTGCAGTGGCACAATCTTGGCTCACTGTAACCTCTGCCTCCTGTGTTCAAGCCATTCTTGTACCTCACCCTGCCAAGTATCTGGGACCACAGGCGCTTGACACAACACTCAGATAATTTTTGTATTTTTAGAAGAGACAGAGTTTTTCCATGTTAGCCAGGCTGATCTTGAACTCATGGTCTCATGTGATCCACCTACCTCAGTCTCCCAAAGTGCTGGGATTACAGGCATGAGCCACCATGCCAAACTGAGTTGCGATTTTTTAAACCTATTTATATTATTTTTTTGCAGTGTAATTCAATACACTGAAATGGTTGGGTAAATGGGAAAATCATCTTCCCCACTCCTCCAGTATCTGTAAGGTGCGATTTCTTGTAAATACTTTCAGCTTCTTGCCTCCCCTTTTAGTTCTCCTCACATATTGTGTGGTTTGTGGTATGAAAATCATTATTTGTGACAGACACTGTGCCAACTGTATTTTGTGCTTTACCTTGTGTCATTCTCAACTGACATCTGTGGCGAGCACATGCTTTGTGCTGGGCTTGCTTCTCAGTTCTCTCCATTGTGTAGATGCACAGCCCCCCTTAGGGAAGTTGGAGTGTACACAGCTCTGCCTGTGGCCGAGTAGATAAATGTAATTTTAGCATTCAGTGTTAACTTTTGGTGCAAATTTAAAGCTCATCTTTTTTTTTTTTCTTTTTAAAATTTTTTTTCTTTCTTTTTTTTTTTAAGACAGGGTTTCACCATGTTGGTCAGGCTGG
Source organism: Cacajao melanocephalus (assembly GCA_963573385.1). Taxonomy (NCBI): domain Eukaryota; kingdom Metazoa; phylum Chordata; class Mammalia; order Primates; family Pitheciidae; genus Cacajao; species Cacajao melanocephalus. The sequence goes on along the minus strand of CAUYLG010056809.1, from coordinate 39,858 downwards.
TCTTGAACTCCTAACCTCAGGTGATCCGCCCGCCTTGGCCTCCAAAGTGCTTGGATTACAGGCATGATCCACCACACCCAGCCAAAGCTCATCTTCTAATAGTGTGTGTGTGTGTGTGTGTGTGTGTGTGTGTGTGTGTGTGTGATTTTACTGTGTCCCTTCTCCCTAACACTTCAGTTCAAGATACCAACCTAAATTCTGAGTTGATTGTTCTGGACACACTCCCTCAAAATATGACTGTAGGACACCAAAATACACCACCCTGATATACCAATATACCTCTGGCATATTATTTCAGGCTGGGCATGATGGGTCACACTTGAAATCCTAGTGCTTCAGGAGGCCAGGAGTTCATGACCAGCCTGGGCACATAAGGAGACCCATCTCTACAAAAGTATTTTTAAAAAATCAGCTGGGTGGCTGGGTGCAGTGGCTCATGCCTGTAATCCTAGCACTTTGGGAGGCTGAGGTGGGTGGATCACATGGGGTCAGGAGTTCAAGGCTAGCCTGGCCAACATGGCAAAACCCCATCTCTACTAAAAATACAAAAAAGTCAGCCTGTAATCCCAGCTACTTGGGAGGCTGAGGAAGGAGAATCGCTTGAACCCAGGAATAGAGGTTGCAGTGAGCCAAGATCGCACCACTGCACTCCAGCCTGTGCAATGGAAGCAAGACTCCATCTCAGAAACAAAACAAACAAAAAATTAGCTGGGCATGGTGGCATGTGCCTGTAGACGTAGCTCCAGGGTAGGCTAAGGCAGGAGGATGGCTTGAGCCCAGAAGTTTGAAGTTACAGTGAACTATGATCATACTACTTGCATTTCAGCCTGGGTGACATAGTAAGACCCTTTCTCTAAAACAAAAAAGAGGGCCGGGCACTGGTGGTTCATGCCTGTAATCCCAGCACTTTGGGAGGCCAAAGTGGGCAGATCACTTGAAGCCAGGAGTTTCAGACCAGCCTGGCCAATATGGTAAAACCTGTCTCTACTAAATATACAAAAATTACCCAGGTGTGGTGGCACATGCTTGTAATCCCAGCCACATGGGAGGCTGAGGCATGAGAATTGCTTAAACCCAGGAGACAGAGGTTGCAGTGAGCCCAGATTACACCACTGCACTCCAGCCTCAGCCTGGGCAACAGCACAAGACTCTGTCTAAATAAATAAACAAATAAAAAATTAGCTGGGCACAATGGCTCATACCTGTAATCCCAGCACTTTGGGAAGCCCAGGCAGGCAGATCACCTGAGGTCGGGAGTTTGAGACCAGCATGGCCAACATGTTGAAACCCTGTCTCTACTAAAATAAAAAATACAAAAAGAAGTGGCCAGGTGTGGTGGGCACACACCTGTAATCCCAGCTCCTCAGGCTGAGGCAGGAGAATAGCTTGAATCTGGGAGCCAGAGGTTGCAGGGAGCCCAGATGGCACCACTGCACTCCAGTCTCAAAAAAAGAAAAGAAAAAAAAAAGTATGAAACCACATGATTCATGCCACAAAGTGCCAGAAAGTACACCAGAGTTGATATGCCAGCACTAGTCACACAAATCCTTTTCTCCCATCAGTCAACATTTGGACAGGAAAAATAAACAGAGTGAATTTTTACTGTCTGCTTGATCTACTTGACTGGATTCCACAAAGCGGGGCCTGGAATCCGGCTGGTCAGAAATTCTTATCTTTCTGCTGGCTGATCAGCTTCTGGTTTCCCTTAACTGTGGGCTTCCAAAAGAGCCAAACTTTGGCTGCCTGGTCACAGCACCAAGTTTGCAGGGGCCAAGGGAAATCTTTCTTAGCACTCTGAAAGTTTGCTCAAAAATCGACTCACAGAGGCAGATTAATAGGAGAAAATACATTCAAAATGTATGATTGCCCAGCCCCTCAGTGAGGTGCAGGAGCTGATATACCATCTGGAGGTTACAGAAAAAAGTGGATCATGGCAAAACAGGTTATAGGAGGAAGAAAACCTTTAAAGGTTCCAGACTCTCTGGTAATCCTTCTTAGATCCAGATAACAGAAGGTCTGTATGTATCAGTGCAGATTTTCTACAGATGCAAATATTTCCCACAAACCACAGCATGCAGGGCTACTTCTTTTTGCTGGTTCTCTGACGGCCATCTGAAAATATGCCAAAGAAATACATTTTGGGGTTAAACATTTTTATTTCCTTCAAGGTGGAATATTAACTGTATGTCTCTTATAGTTTAAAATAAAAAAGGGAATCCACGTTTTTTAATTTAAGATATGCTTTGTTTTAAAAATAACAAGGGGTTAAATTTTTAAAAGGTTTTCTGCATCTACTGATATTATCACATGGCTTAATTCCCTTTTAATGTTAATGTAGTGAATAATATTAACTGATTTTGAAGTGCTAAACCAATATTGAGTTTGTGGAATAAATCCCACTAGATCACGATGTATTTTTAAAAACTTATATTGTTGGATTCAGTATGCCAATACACTATTTATAATTTTTAACACCTGTGATCATGAGAGCTATTGGCTAACCAAAAAACTGAGGGATTGACAAGAGTGTTATACAAAATGGGCATATAAATATTCATACCTGCTTGATACTTAAGGTCTTTTTATTTTTCTGCCCCAATCAGGCAGACTTATTAAATACTGGCATCATGTCTCATTTGGGGCCATTCGAAGGTCAATAGTGGCCTGAATCATTTTAGTTTTGTAGGCAACCCCATAATCTTTTCAATACAGATTGAATTATTGAGGATTCAGACAGCAGAAGAAAAGAGTCAAAGCATATAAATAAGGTAAACAGAGACGCATATTTTACTGGCCTGGCTTCCCCAGAAAGCATTAACTAAGGTGAAAACTTATGTGACACTTTTTAATTCAGAAGCAGTTTTTTTTTCAGAAAGTGGGAGTTAAGAGAGGGTAAGTGGAACAGGAAGGGGTAAGAGACAATTCAATGCTGTGCTACCTCATTGGTCCTTACTGGGTATCATGCAGGGTCAGAGGCAAATTTACCATGCAGCTAAGGAAGCTTAGCTTTTAGGATCCCTTTGAACAGGTCTGTAATTTTGTACTCAAATTTTTAATTCTTTTTCTTAAAGAGAATCCCCCACTATTTGTATGAACATTGGGTTCTATGAACTGAACCTACCCTGAACACAACAGTTTGCTTGATCACATGGAACCATCTTCTGGGAAGCCCTATGTATGGCTGCTTCTAAGAATAATTCACTTAGGAGGAAAGAAAGGGGAAGAATATATCCATTATGGGAGAAATAAAACAATCCTGACAACAAAACGACCCCTGTGTACCCACAAGAAGAGAGAGAACACTAGTATTGAGTTAGCCTTAACAGATTTACATACATGTAAGGTAGCATGACCATAACTATAAAGCTGGGTCATATCTCATGTTTTGACCAAAGAATGTGGAAGAATGAGAACTTCCTTTACTGCTTCAAAAGAAAAGAGGGTTCACCTTGTGACAGTTTCCTCTATACTGACAAACCCTCAGCTCATCCTTGGAGGTGCTGTTTAAAAACATGTTATTTTCCTATGGCCTTGGGTACATTCCGGAGACTGGGCGTAATCCCTAGAGATATTATATTTCCACTGCTAGAACAAAGGTTCAGAGTTGTTACCATGCAGAGTATAATATCACTGTTTTACTTATTTCGTGGTTTTTAGGAACAGAACACACTCAGACATGAAAACTGGACTGGCTTAAAAGGGTTCCTGGCCTTACAGGTGAGTAAGAAATGTCACTTCCTGGCAGGCCTAGGAACATCAGGATATTTGGAGGACTTTGACAAAAGGAGAATTCACCCAAATCTATAGGTATTGCAGGCAAAGTGTAATACCAAGATCTTGGTAGGGTTTCCTAGCCTTGAGAGGCTATTAAAAGTCTAATTTGAGATTCCTTATTAAAAGGTCCAAAAGCCAACTTAAAGAGAGCCTATGTGCTAAACCACTGTTCCTGCTGCACTTGTGTAAATAATTAGGCCAACTTTAAATACACTAAATTTATTTTGCAAACAAATTACTAATACTTTGATGATGTTTGATAAAAAAGGGGGTAAGTATAGAGAAAAAAAATTTCAGAAAAAAATACTACAGTGCACCTGTTATTAGACTCTAGCTCATTGTTTTTGAGGTTTTGTCATCTACCCGAAATCTAGACTGGATCTTGAATTTTTTGTTTCCTGTAATATCTGGCAATGGGCTGGGTGTCAGAGCTCAAGCCTATAATTCCAGCAGTTTGGGAGGCCAAGGCAGGAGGATTTCTTGAGCCCAGAAGTTCAAGACCAGCCTGGGCAAAAGGCGAAACATCATCGCTACAGAAAGTACAAAAATTAGCTGAGCATGGCGACATGCGCCTGTGGTCACAGCTGCTTGGAAGGCGGTGGTGAAAGGATTGCTGGAGCCAAGGAGGTTGAGGCTGCAGTGAGCCTTGTTTGTGCCACTGCACTGCAGCCTTAATGACAAAGCAAGACTGCTGTTGAGCTTGTGGGGTTCAGCGGAGCCCTCAGCTCCCCTGAGAGGTTGTTTCTCCAAGTTTTTGGTCTATCACTCTCTCAAGAATGGGAGAGGAGACCAGGGTAAATACCGGACACAACCCGCGTTTGCAGAAAGTGATTAATTTAGATAGAGAAAGAGAAAAAAGGAGAGGACGAGAGAAAGCTTCCACACTGGGTGGAAGGGGACCCCAGAGGGGGAAAATCCAGGAGAAAGAAAGACGGTTTCCACGAAGGGAGTAAGTGTTCATAGAAGGGGATCCAAACATGGAATCCAAAGGGGTGTGGAAGAGGGGATTTTTAACCTGGGAGGAACCCCCACCTTCTCCAAGACCCCTGGCCAATGAAAAGAGTTCCTTAGAACTTCCGCTGGAGTGATTGACTTTTGATTCTTCCCAAAGCGAAAATAAAAACAGACACCGTTAAATCTCCCGGATGGAGAGAGATGGGGTGGGGGCATGGCGCTAGGAAGTTCTTGCCCTTAAACCTGCGCCCCCTTGTGGACCTGGAAAGAGAACACCTTCCCTCACTGTCTCAAAAAAAGAAAAATAAAAAGGGGGCTGGGCACATTGGCTCACATCTTTACATAATCCCAGCACTTTGGCAGGCTGAGGTGGGTGAATCAGTTAAGGCCAGGAGTTTGAGACCAGCCTGGCCAGCATAGTGAAAACCTATCTTTACAAAAAAATGCAAAAATTAGCTGAGTGTGGTGGTATGTGCCTGTAATCCTAGCTACTCAGGAGGCAGGGGCAGGAGAATTGCTTGAACCCAGAATTGAATGTTGCAGTGAGTGGAGATGGTGACACTGTACTCCAGCCTGGGTGACAGAGCAAGACTTCATCACAAAAAAAAAAAAAAAAAAAAAAAAAGAAAAGAAAATAAAAAAAAATCTACTTATGGCTCTTCAAACTAATATATCTGATTTTTCTCCCTTCTGGCTTGGAATCGCTGAAATTAAACTACGCTTTTCCTGAAGTCCTGTAAGCTGAAGCTGGATAGTTTAATATAGGTTGCAGAGAAATCACCACAACTCATGTATGGACTACTCAGAAATTTCATCAGAATACCTCATGCAAATTGCAAACCAGGATATTCTGTCAGATTGCCACTGCCTGCCCCCAATCAAATTGAAGATGCTTCAAACACAACATCTAGAAATTCCTGACTGGCAGCCCTCTGGACTCAAAAAACTGAGTTTATTGTTGGTTCCAACCATTAATTTTTTTTGTTTCTATGAAAATATCTCTTATTAATGAATGATTGCTTGCATCATATAGAGGTCTAACTTTGGTGGAAGCCCATCTGCAATCCCACCACCTGACTTGAGACAGTCCTGTTAACTGTTTAACTGGACTGATCTATTCTCAGGACTGAGGGACTGGTATGATGACAATTAGATAATATAGCGACCCAGTTCCTGAACTGAGAAACTTCATGAGAAGGTTTCATGGTACCTTAGCAATAGAGAAAACCACAGAAGCAAGGAGGTCAGTATTATCACAAACACTGTGTCTTTCTGTGTGGCAGCTGGCCATAAAAGAATTCTCTGACCTACCTCCCTGAAAGTAGGACATAAAACTCTTATTCCAGAGGGGTACTTCCCTACCCAGAGGCTAAAAAGAATCTGTACAGACAGCCATTTCTGGCTTCCTCAGAGCTCATTTATTAGCACTTGATCATGTACTTTTTGTTCAATCATACTTCTACACAACTGTCCACAAAATTCAAGCATAAAAATACATACTTTTCATTGGGTCTTTGATCTTCATTTCTGAGGGCTCTCTTGTCATGGAAAACTTGGCTAAATAATTTTTTAATGCTTTTCTCTCGTTAATATGTGTTTTGTGATAAGATTGTAAGCCATGACCTTGGCAATGGGTGAGGAAAAACTATTCTTCTCCCACACAATAGATATTGTTAGTTACAGAACTCTACTTTCCCATGGAATTTCCCACACTTCCTCGTTTCTTGCCCGATTCAATCATATCAACCTTGCTGACTTTTAATTGTGCCTACAATTTTCACCTTAATCCTGTCAGGTCCCGATGTAATTTTTCCAGGCAAATTAGTGATCATCTCCCAACTATTTGGACTTCAGTGTCTGCCATTCTGTATACGACAGAATATACTATAAAAGCACACTCCATTCTGGACTGAATCATTTACCTCCTTTCCTAGACCAGCCACATAGCCTGGCCTGATCTGAAGGCTAAAATATGGAGTTCCACTCATCGTCTTTGGAAGAGCTATCTTGAAGGCAGCATCTCCAGAATCCCACATGCCACTAGACTTAAACCTAAAAGAAACTGGGACTGGGCACTGGACAACTTCACTGGACTCAGCCACCACTGCCAATGTCCCCAGTTCTGTGCACATATGAAGTGCGGTGCATTCAGGCTGCCATGCTGGGCTTACATAGGCTAGAGTCATTCCTGGAGTTTAAAGGGGACAAAAATGCTGCTGAGACCCACATGTCTGGGGACCAATGGCTGAAACCACAAAGGAGCTACACTTACTTGAAAAATAGGTGTATGCTATAGACAACACAAAACAATGGGCCCTGCACCAGCCAGGAGATGCCAGCCAGAGAAGGTGGACAGATAGATGCCTAGAGCAACTCTCAGAGCCCCAGATGCCCCCAAGAAATTGCTGAAAACTAAGGCTTAGGACAGACTAGAACCCAGAAAAGAAAGGGACCCCAGTCTTGGTCATGGCTCATTGCACAAACCCTTTCTATCAATGCCCTGGAAGGAGCTCATGCACCCCAGTGGGAGCCCTCATGCTGCTCTTGTGGGCTTTCATAAGACTGTGCCCTGCCTGGAGCTGAAGTCTCTGCAGTGGAGATCCGTATTTTGTTCTTCCCCGTTGAATGCCTCAAGGTTTTTCAATTGGAAAAATTCTATTCGCATAATCAATATTATGTGCTAAGGAACTTTTAGATCTTCTCAGAATTCATAGTTCTTTGTACGTGATAATTAAAGCCTTCTTCCATATTCTCCACCTGTGAAATAGATTTGAGGTGGGTGGAGTCAGGATTAGAAATACATATAGGTGAGCAGCAGCATGAAAGGGACTGGAACCCAGGTCAGAGCTGGACGCTGAACTCCACGGAGCCTTTGAATAGCTATGGATACCAACAGGGGTGGGAAGGGGCAGTGGGCCACTGTTCTTGGGTTCTCTTGAAACTGAGCTTGGCCTTCCTGCTGAGAGCAGAGAACAACCAACAATAAACGTTCTTTCAATGGTCTGAAGTTTACATTAACAGGATGGAGGTGGAAATTAAATTTAGGGGGACATGAGGAAGACCCCCAGCCCTGTGCCTTTTAAATTGACAACCATGGGATTCCAGGGCATCAGCTCCAGGTCAGACATTCCAGGCAGTTGCAGAATTCTGCCAATGTGGGGCCGGTCCACCTCAAAAATCCACATGGATTGGATCCAGCAAAACAATATTCAGCAAAACTTCAAGATTCAACAATACTGAAGGCTCAAGTACATCACCAGTGCATACTTGGCCCAGGGAGGCTATTCTCTCACAATCTCTACCATTTCGGGGCCTGCAGCGTCTGAGACTCACTCCTTCCTGCAGGTATCCCAGAAGAAAGATTTATGCATCACCATAGCTTCAACCTGCAGTGTGTCAGGAACAGAAAACGGTTGTCTTTAGAAAGAGATGGAAAAAATATGCAGTAGCAATCACCCTTTGGATGTTGAAGCTTTTCTGTCACCTTAGTTGTTAGAAACTAAAACCCAGAAACTTGGTGTTCGCATCAATTTTGTCTAGCTATGAGGACATTTTTTTTCCCACACATTCACAGTTCTAAATTTGAATATAGAGGAGTTTAGGTGCTACAATCTGAATAGAATATGAGAACAAAACTCTTTGCCTTGCACTTCTTGTTAGATTGATTAAATATCAATTATCAGTACAAGAAAATGGCACTAAATTGTCAAAGTGGAATTGGAAAGTGGTTGTGATTTGGACATGGAGCGGGCTTCCCATGTGACCATTCTCACTTCCTGTTCTGAAGTCTCACAGTCTGCTTTTCTTTCTCTCCCTCTCCTCATTGTTTCTTCTAGTGGCTGGCATTTGGGTACTCTGGGAACTAAGCTTTCATCTCCTATGTTAGCCATAGAGATGAGGGCTTTGAGGGCACCATGGAATCAGAGTTTTGGAAATGACTTAGAAATCACAGGCACTCAAGCCCAACAGAGCATAAAGGAAAAAAAAATTTAATTCGGAGCAACAAAAACAAAATGAGAAGACTGTTAAATTCTACAATTCTATAGAGAAGAATTGCAAAAGAAAAGGAAATAACAGGAAAAGATATGACAATTTAAAATGATATCAGAAAATATAACATACAGAGCCAGAAGGATTTGAGAATATGATGAGATGGTTTTAGAAGGCAGGATAGGATTTGAAAAAAAAAAAATTTTTTTTTTTTTTTTTTTTTTTAAGACAGGGTTTTACCATGTTGGTCAGGCTGGTCTTGAACTCCCGACCTCAGGTGATCCGCCCGCCTTGGCCTCCAAAGTGCTTGGATTACAGGTGTGAGCCACCACATCCAGCCAAAAATAACATTTTAAAAATAGAAATGTAAAGGGAGCTGGAAAGAGAAATTGAACAACAGGAAATGGATGCCATGCTGCTCTGAAATAACTGCTGAAAATTAGAGTGTGTCAATTTTAGGGTTTTTTGCAGTATTATAAACAAGTAGATAAACAAATATAAGTGCATGAACCAGTTATGAAAACATGTCTTAAAATAAGGACTATGATATCTCTATTACTCAATGTCATGCTTCTAATGGCCAGTTTCGTGTGTGTGTGTGTGTGTGTGTTTGTGTGTGTGCGTGTGTGTGTGTGTGTATTTTTTTTTTTAAAATGAAAGAAAAGCCTCTATAAATGTGGCTCCTAAATATCTAACCCTCGGGATTGTTCTTTTGCAGGAGTTTGTTCCTTTTGCCCCGCAGCTGAACCTAGGGAGGCAGCATGGGATGGAGCTGGCAAACATCCTGCAAGTCCACGACCCATGAAGAGCCGCTACGGTAGTGCAAGGACCCCAAAACTAGAAATACTGTTTAGGAGAAGCGGCGCGATTGACCCATCAGCGGTGCTGCCACGGAGATCAATCCTGCTTGGGCGAATGAGCGGTGCTGTGACTGAGAAAGTACCAGTATAAGGAAACGGGGTACTGGGACATAGTAAAGGAGTTAGCCAGATTGCTTTAGGCACACAGTAAGGGAAAGGTTCCCAAAGAACCTCTGGAATAAGGGAACTTGCAAATGGGGCTGGCCTAAATATGCCCTCTAGACTAAGGGCCCACATGCAGACAGAGGGAATGGTGGGTGGAGCCACCAGGAATTCGCACCTTATACAAACAGGGAACACAGTCCCATCAGCTTTTATATAAAAGCTCTTGTATTCAAATGTAAAGGGGGCAACCTGAAACCTGCTTTCAGGACCCCTCTTTTTGCTGTGAGCTTTCCTTGTCGCTTAATAAATTCTACTCCATTTACTCTTCAGTGCCCACGTGCCCATTTCTTCCTGATCATGAGACAAAAACCCGAACTTGACCGGGCACGATGGCTCACGCCTGTAATCTCAGCACTTTGGGAGGCCGAGGCGGATGGACTACCTGAGATCAGGAGTTCAAGACCAGCCTGGCCAACACGGTGACATGGTGAAACCCCGTCTCTACGAAAAACACAAAAATTAACCAGGAGTGGTGGCGTGTGCTTATAATCCCAGCTATTCGAGAAGCTAAGACAGGAGAATCGCTTGAACCTGGGAGGCGGAGGTTGCAGTGAGCTGAGATGGCACCATTGCATTCCAGCTTGAGCGACAGAGCGAGACTCCGTCTCCAAAACAAAGAAAAGAAAAGAAAGAAAAAGAACCCGGACTTAGCTGAGCTAAGGAGCCAAAATCCTGCATCAATAGCAAGTGCCGACACCGAACAACTAGCGGTGTATCCAGCGGCAAACTATATTTTTGGCTCAGTTAAGGTATCACCACTAAGAAACTGTTGTCTCTCAGAAATATCGGGGCTTGGAAGGTTATACGGTGCTTCAACCGAGAAAGCGCCTACCTAGTGAAATACAACCAGTGACAGAAAAACTGAGGCCAAGCCCTGCCAGCGAAAGTCTGGCCAATCACGGTACTGAAACAGACAGCCAGACCCGGGAAGGTAGCGGTGCTAGGGCACAGGAAGCTATACCACAAAGAACGTTTGAGTCTTGTGAACGAAGAACGTTGTTTTATTCAGCGCTACCAAGGGAGCAGCAACCGAGAAAACAAGGAGTCGCCGCTACCGGCGAAAGTACAATGCGAAAGCAGCAGTTCGGCATGGCATAGGAGCAGAGCCGCGGAAGAGAACCCTAATGGTCGGGCACCAGCTCGCCCCTGGTGCTCGCGGGAGAAGGCAAGTTAGCTGAGACGTGATACTGAAAATCGGTAGAAGATAAACGCAACATTTACTTTACCTGTGAGACAGTGGGTAAGAAAAAAAAAAGTACCGTGACATTTAAATTAATGAATTTTTTTTTTTTGAGACGTAGTCTCACTCTGTTGCCCAGGCTGCAGTGCAGTGGCACGATCTTGACTCACTGCAAACTCCACTTCCTGGGTTCCTGCGATTCTCCTGTCTCAGCCTCCCGAGTAGCTGGGATTATAGGTGCGTGCTACCACGCCTGGCTGATTTTTTTTGTATCTGTAGTAGAGACGGGGTTTCATCGTGTTAGCCAGGATAGTCTGATCTCCTGACCTCGTGATCTGCCCGCCTCTGCCTCCCAAAGTGCGGGATTACAGGTGTGAGCCACCGTACCCGGCCCGAAATTTTTATTTTTTATTTTTTTTTCTTACCCCAGTGAGGAAGGCCTGAAAAATTTTAAAAGCAAATAGAAATGAAATAAAATACACCAATAACCTTGCTCCCAGAACAGGATACACACACACACACACACACACACACACACACACAAATTAGGGGGGTAATACAAAGCATACAAGGAATACTACAAAGAAATTGCAAACAGTGTCGAACGGTGCCATACTACCATTCTATTTGTTAGCGCTAAACCCGTGCCTCTTGTGCGCCTATCCAAAGTTTCCTCGGATTCAGGAGAAACAGCCATAGCTAAACCGGCATTTGCGACACCAAAAATTTCCTGTAGCTTTCATACCCAAACTTCTATATGAGTGAAAAATCACCACCGTAGCCAGGGCGAGACTACTGCGAAATCTAACTTGACATGACTAAAAGATTCCAGACGCTACTAAATTGTTTTTTTTTTTTTAATTGCATTTTGTAGTACCCAGATTAATACAGGAGTTATAAACCGCACGCATGGCTATAAAAGGGGTTCCTATTAGGAAACAGGAACTTGCTACTACAAAAATTATGTAGGCACGGTTAAAGTCAGAACTGTTATGACTAGAAATCGCAAACTGGAAAAATTCTCAACTTGCTACGGTAAGAAATAGCTAAACTCTCACTTGGTGAGACTAAGAAATCAAGAGTTTGAGACCAGCCCAAGCAACATGGGCTGGCCAACCCCATCTCTACAAAAAATACAAAAAAATTAGCCGTGCGTGGTGCGTGCCTGTGGTCCCAGCTACTCCGGAGGCTGGGGTGGGAGGATCGCTTCAGCCCGGGAGGCAGAGGTTGCGGTGAGCCGAGATCGAGATCGCGCCACTGCCCTCCAGCCTGGGCGACAGAGACGGACCCGTATCAAGACAGAAAGAGACAGAAAAGAAAGAGAACCAAAGAAAAGAAAAGAACTCACCATCGCACAGTTAGGTCTCCCTTGCTACACAGCTAAACAGTGACTTCCTAGGGCCAAGAAATCGCAGCCAAGACTAGCCCGGAGTTTGTCCTAAATCGGGACTTGCCTGGGCTGAGAAAATCACATTTTGGCTATTGACTTGGACAAGGGGTAGAAATCACAGGCACCGAGAAATCGAAACTTGCTAGGACCAAGAAGCCAACGACGCGAGAAACCGCGGGGGCCTGCGACAGAGGCGCGAGCGGCGCCGCCACAGGACTGGGTTCGGAGGCCGAGCCGGAGCCCGTGCGGCGGCGCTGGTGGCTCTGGGAAGAGACGGCGCCCAGGCAGCTACCCGCCACCGACTCCGAGGAGCAGCGGGCTCCCCAGCCCAGCGCCGCCGCCGCCCGGGAGTGCCAGACTCGGCGCAACTGGCTGCGACTCCAAATCCCTCAGATCGGCGACCTGAGCGCTGCCACCACCGAGAAAATGGAGGCATCCAGCAACAAACTGTGCCGCGACCAAAGAACTCGACTCGGCGAAATAGCAGTGCCGGGAGCCTGCGAGTGACGCCAGCCGGAGGGGTTGCCAAGGAATATCCGTTTTGGCGCAACTAACTGTGCTGTCGCGGACAAAATGTCCACCCTCGGAAAAGAGAGGGTCTGGGACCGAGAAATTTGGTGCAACAAGTGCTGTGACAGAAAACCCCACCATTCGGCGCTGCCGGCGAAAAAGCCAACGAAACGCCGGGTGCTGAGACCGTGACACCGACTTTAGGACACGGTCCTCGGATGGTGAAAGGGACTGCCAGGAGCCACCACATAATTTCCTACTGTGTTCATAGCGAAAGTGCTAATGAAAAATTGCCGGCTGGGTTTACCTAAAGGTACTTCGCGTGGGACCCGCAGATTCGACAAACCAGAGGGCCGGGGACTTAGCACACTTGGACAAGAGGGAAATGGCTTACCAGCGCAAATACTTCTGGCTCGATAGTGCTGTCCACGAACATCCGCTGGCTCTAAGAAACGAGCTGCAGTGTCAGTGAGAAACCATGGGCACTGAGAAACGAGCGGGCTGCAACTGATCAACTGCCCACCCAGTGCCACTAAGACAAAGTGCTGCCGGCACCTCCATCCTCAGATTAAACCCCTCCCGCTTAAGAAGAGCTTTATTTTTCAAGGCCGGGTTCGGCGGCTCACGCCTGTAATCCCAGCACTTTGGGAGGCCGAGGTGGGTGGATCACGAGGTCAGGAGTTCAAGACCAGCCTGGCCAAGATGGCGAAAGCCTGTCTCTACTAAAAATACAAAAATTAGCCGAGCGCGGTGGCAGGTGCCTGTAATCCCAGCTACTCAGGAGGCTGGGGCAGGAGAATCGCTTGAACTCAGGGGCGGGTGCGGGGGAGCCGTGCGGAGGTTGCAGTGAGCCAAGATCGTGCCACTGCATTACAGCCTGGGTGACAGACTGAGACTCAGTCTCAAAAATAGAAAGAAAAAAAAAAGGCCTTTATTTTTCATAGCGAAGTCAGGATCCCTGATTACCCAGGGTCCCAGCAACCGACCCCTTGCGATGTGCGTGGGAAAAGGAGGCAGTGTAGGGACTGAGAACCGGGCGGATTGGGCTGGGCTGGGAACAAAGTAAAAGCTATCCGAGTCCCCAACCGTTTCCCACTGCAAAGAACAGACCTTCCAGTGGCTGGGCTCGACCCTTCTCCTAGTCAGAGCCCTCAAGGCTCCTAAGGGCGAAGCCGACATCTCATCTCTTTGGAACTTGAAGCTCTCAGTCCAAGACCTCCTTGGAGAGTGAAAGACACAGTGCCGCCAGACACAGTGCTGCCTGACCCAGGCTCCAGGCCTGCCCTGGCAACCAGGTACCTCTTCAGGGGATGGAACTCTGTGAGAACTGCTATTTAATTCTGACGGTTAACTCTGTCAGATGGCCTTGAAATATGGGAATAATCGTTGGAAGATGGTAGGGGAAATAAGAACTGCAAGACTCTAGCAGAGGATGTGTAGATTGATGGTGAGGCCTCTGCTCTGTCTCCCCTTGAAATCCTCAAAGGGCAGTTCCCCATTTCTATCACCTTTGACCTTTGAAATTCATCCCTGATGTCTTCTCCATCTTTCAGAAGTGCAATGCAATTTCAAGCTCTTGAATCTTCCCTCTCCCCTGTTTGTCAAATATACTGATGCTACAAATTCCTTTCTTATAGAAGAAGCATGAAACTGCCATTAAGCAAAAGGAAAACATCCCTTTCCGGAACCTTTCTGGTTTCTCTAAAAATCTGCACTTTTGGAAGTGATCCCCCAAAGAGACCTCCAGACTCTACCATTAATGTCTCCAGCTGCATTCATCATGTCTAAGCCTCACCCTAGCTTATCCTTTTCAAATCATTTCCACCTTTTTCTGGGTGAACGTGGGTGGATGTCAGACCAGAGGAGAGTACAGAATGCACCAGACAGGTAAGAAGGCCCATTTTTTTTTTTAGTAATATATATTGTTAGTATTTTATTTTAGAATTTCTAAAGTAGTTTGTCATTGATCCTATAATTTGTTATAAAGCAGGTCCTATAATCACATTTTTTTTAGTGCTGAAACTGAGATATAAACAATTCTGGGGTTTTTTTTGGGTGGGAAAAATTGGACAAAATATAGAATTATCAAAACTAGATTCACTGGCTCTATTATGTCTGCTAGGTGTAAGAAAATGACAGTCTTCTAATAGTTATTTATCCAGAATCTGTTACTGTAGAAATTTTAAGAGGTTTTGAGTCCATTCCAGTATAAATATAAGGCCAAAGTGCTCCTGTAAAATCATCATTAAAAGTATAGAGATCTATCGTTCAAATTATAAAAGGAAACCTCATTCATTTCACAGTCTAAAATAATGCCAGTCTTACTAGGTGTTACTTTTGGCAGCAAATTAATTTCCTTATGACCCAATACAATATAATTATCCCAACCAGATCGCCAAATTCCCCATAATCCCTCCTGTACTAAAGTTGGTGGACGCTTCCTCCTTCTGGGAAGAGAGTCATTACAGACACCAAGGATCCATTCAGGCTTGTCTTTCACTTCTACTTCCCAGTACTGCTGGCTGCAACTATAGCCTTTAGAACCCACAACAGCTGGGAGGCGATAAAGTCTTCTTGACTTTGGAGGTAAGTTTTGCATTGCATTTCAGTATTGCACACTTTTTCTGTCTGCTGAGACTGTAAGTTTATAATGTGCTGTTTCAGGATCTAGAATTACATCTACTTGAAATTGCTTGATAATTTTGTTTAGGCTAGAATATTGTGGAGGCAGACGGTAACCATATTCTTTTAATCTGAATGAAAAAGGTTGAGGGAATTTTAAATTTTTGTATCTGTGATAAATATCCTTAACATTTGCCAGTAATTCCAGTCCTGACTTCACATATATGCTCTCTATCTCCTTTAGTAGATATTTTGATGAGAAGGTATAATCTGAAAATTTCATTTACTTGTGCTAAAATATCCGTCTCTTCATCTTGTAATTGCCCAAGAATAGTCTTTTGCTCATTTTGGAGAAATAGCCTAAGTTGCTCAAATTCAGACTTGACTTCTTCTTTCCTATGTTTTACCTTTTTCTTCAGTTCTAGTGATTTTCTGGTTTGTATAGTTAGACCCATTTGTGCTCCCACTTTTCACTCACTCCAAAGGTGGTTACCTCCAGTCCTCCTCTCTATACCCCACCTTTTCTTCAGCTCCCAAAACCTGCCCTGGTACTTGAGGCGTCTTCAATTGCCTCCTTTTGCAGGCAGTAGAATAAAGGAAAGAGGTCAGTGTCAATAGAAGAAAAGTTACAGCCACTTTATCTAATTGAAGATACTGTGCAGAGCCTTTGAAAAAACAAAATATCTTGCCCGCTATTCCTCTCTCTTCATTTCCACGCTAGCTTCCTATTTTAGCAAAAATGCTGGAATCAGCACCTCTGGAGGGAAGGAGTCACCCTTCCAGGTTAGGAGTGTGAAGAGGAGTTATGGAGCTCACTCCCCTAAACGAGGGGCATTGCAGTTCCAGCATTCAGATTCTGTCTTATTCCAATATGGTGTTTGTGTGGGGTGGTCAGAGACAGGACAAGTAAGAAACTGCATATTCCTCAGGAAGAGACTATAAGATATTTGCATTTGGAAAATCAGAAGAGGTGCTGATATGGTTTGGCTCCGTGTCTCCACCCAAATCTCACCTTGAATTATAATCCCATGTGTCAAGAGTGGGACTGGGTGGAGATAATTGAATCATGGGGGTGGTTTTCCTCATTCTGTTCTCATGATAATGAGTGGGTCTCAAGAGAGCTGATAGTTTTATAATCATCTGGCATTTTCCCCTGCTGGCACACATTCTCTCTCCTGGCGGCCCTGTGAAGAGGTGACTTCCACCATGATTGTAAGTTTCCTGAGGCCTCCCCAGCCATGCAGAGCTGTGAGTCAATTAAACCCTCTTTCTTTATAAATTACCCAGTCTATTCCCCTGATTTTGGTAAGAATAAAAAAAGAAAAAATAAATAAATGAATAAATAAGTAAATTACCCAGTCTTGGATATTTCTTCATAGCAGCGTGAGAACGGACTAATATAGATGTGGTAGAGTTGGGTGCTGGATGGCAATGTCAGGTATATGCAGGTTCCAGGCACCAGATCAAATCTGGAATGCAAACTGTGGGACACAAACCACAAATGATGTCCAGCCTTTAATACTTTCCTTCATTGTTTATCATATAAAAAAATGAAGAAATTTTTTTTTTTAGGCAGAGTCTTGCTCTGTTGCCCAGGCTAGAGTGCAGTGGCATGATCTTGGCTCACTGCAACCTCTACCTCCTGGGTTCAAGTTATTCTCCTGCCTCAGCTCCTGAGCAGCTGGGATTATGGGTGCACACCATCACACCCAGCTAATTTTTGTGTTTTTAGTAGAGATGGTGTTTCACCATTTTGGCCAGGCTGGTCTCAAAATCCTGACAAATGATCTGCCTGCTTTGGCCTCTCAAAGTCCTGGAATTATAGGCATGAGTCACAGTGCCCAGCCAAAAAGTGTATTTTTGAAAAAAAAAAGTGTATTTTTGTAAAATTTTACAAGATAAACCTAGCTAATATATACTATATACTAATATATAATATATACTAACAAAACTTGAGTTATTACTGATTAAAGGAAGGTGACACAAAATGGAAACATTTTTAAACATTCAAAAAAATAAACAAAACCAAGGGTAGTGTTTACACAGAAGAGGTAAGCACAGGTGAATTGTCTGGGAAGTCAGGAAGTTGCACAGAAGCTATGCAAGTCATAGATTAGAAAGGCAAGAATCCACATTCATGCTTTCCAGAATAGATGAGGAGATACTTTTTCTCAACCTTCTTAGATTCAGTGGCTGAGCAGGGAGTGCTGTGAATTCATTTGACAACAGACAGGTTAACATGAGAAAAGGCATATATGTTTATTAATTTTTAATCTAATGTGCATGGAGCCATCATAGATAGAACTGAATATCTACAAGAGTGGTGAAATTTGAGACTTTATATATCATCTTTTAGGTAAATTCACCTTTACCATACCTTTTATGTACAAGCAATGGGATTGATTAACAAATAATGGGACTCTGTGAAATCAAATGGGTAAATTTGGGTAGATCTTAATAAATATAATAATAACCTTGAACCCCACAAATCTCTCTAAGCTTCCTTTAAAAAAACAGACTTTCTGTCTGAGTGAATCCTTTTTTTGTTTGAAGATACTAGAAAGTTCTTACTGTAAGGTTATAGTGAGCTGATAACACCCCTATACTCCAGCCTGGGTGACAGATTGACACCCTATCTCAAAACAAACAAAACTCTCAAACTGGACAAAATTTTTCTTACCAACGACTGTATTTTTAAGTCTTTTTAATACCTTCTTTTTTTTTTTTTGAGACGAAGTCTTGCTCTGTCACCCAGGCTAGAGTGTAATAGTGAGATCCCAGCTCACTGCAACCTTCACCACCTGGATTCAAACAGTTCTCCTGCCTCAGCCTCCCGAGTAGCTGGGATTACAGAAGTGTGCCACCACACCCAGCTAATTTTTGCATTTTTAGTAGAGACAGAGTTTCGTCATGTTGGCCAGACTGGTCTCAAACTCCTGACCTTAGGTGATTCGCCCACCTCAGCCTCCCAAAGTGCTGGGATTATAGCCATGAGCCACCTCGCCCTGCCAAACTTCTTTATTTAAAACATCCTTTTTGTATACGTTGAATATAGAAGTGTTTTTGTATATGTTGTATATATTTTGTATATAGAAGCATTTTTTTATATCTAGAAGCCTTTTTTTTTTTTGAGAGAGAAAGAGGATCTTACTCTGTTGCCCAGGCTGGAGTGCAGTGGCATGATCATAGTTCACTGCAGCCTAGACCTCCTGGGCTCAAGCAATCCTCCTACTTCAGTCTCCTGAATAGCTGGGGTTACAGGCATGTACCACCATGCTTGGCTAATTTTATGGGGTTTTTTTTGTAGAGACAAGGTTTTACCATATTGCCCAGACTCATCTTGAACTCCCAGGCTCAAGCAATCCACCAGCTTTAGCCTTCTGCAGTCCTGGGACTGTAGGCATGAGCCACCATGCCCGGCCTAAAGTAGAAGTTTTAATGACACATAATAATTATAATATTAATACTTAGGCTGGGCGCAGTGGCTCACGTCTTGTAATCCCAGCACTTTGGGAGGCCCAGGCAGAGGGATCACCTGAGGTCAGGAGTTCGAGACCAGCCTGGCCAATATGGGGAAACCCTGTCTCTACTAAAAATACAAAACTTAGCTGGTGTGGTGGCATGCACCCCTAATCTCAGCTATCCAGGAGGCTGAGGCAGGAGAATCGCTGGAACCGGGGGCAGGGTGGGGGTGCCAGAGGCTACAGTGAGCAGAGATTGTACCACTGCACTCCAACCTGGGTGACAGAGCAAGACTAGGTCTAAATAATAATAATAATAATAATAATGTTTAGCAACTCTGATTTTTAGTGAAAAATCAAGGAAATAAGCATTTTAACTGTTATGTACCAGATGTAGAACCCAAGACAAAGGAAAGAGCTCTCAAGACAATCTCTGTAGGATCTGATTTCTCTCAGCATGGCCAGGAGGCACAGCTAGACTAGGGAAAATGAGGTACAGGTCATGTCCCCAGTCCTCACAATGGCCACTGGTCTATGCCACTGGTATAGGCCTCATATATATATATATATATATATATATATATATATATGACTTGAACATCAGCTTTTAATTAAGCTGACTTCTGACCATGTAGCTTTTTTTAAATTAAAAAAATATTTTAAAATTTCTCATCAGATTTTAGCTGGGACAAACAGCTGATATTACTGGCTTTTGATCTTTGTAACCAAAGGCACCCTACTTAATCAAGAATGCTTGAGGTGTCTCCAAAGAGGTACAAAGAAGTCCTCACAAGATCCAGAACTAACTTCAAAGATAGCTCAATGAAGTAAGAGTTTTGCTAATCACAGATGGGGTATAATTTACATCTGTCTGATTATATTCTTTAGGGTGTCAGATTCTCAGCTGGCCATCATAAAGAAAGGCCTAAAAAGCCCCATGTGCCCTCACAGCTAGAATACAAACAATCAAAAGCTGTCCATGGAAAGGAAAAAGATGAAAAACAAATGGGTACCCCCAAAAGTAAAAAGTCACACAATTATCAAACCAAAAGGGGCTGATTCCCTGCCCAAGAGTCAAACCCAGGCCACTCTGGTGAAAGCACAGAATTTTAGTTAGAGTACAAGGTGGAGCAGACTACTTAGTGAATCTTGAAGGAGATCCAAAGTAAGGGTTTGAGCTCATAAAAGGTTTTAACTTTATTTTTAGTTAGGGGTTTGCTCTTTAATTTTGTCAAGATAATTTCTAAGGCTAGCCATGACACGATTATGTATCTTTCTTTTAATGTAATCTTCCCATAAATACAAATAAGGTAATTGTTGAGAATGAGAGATCTTTAAAAATTTTTTTTGAGTTTAAGAGTCTTTCTAATTTAAAGGAGCCATTGTCTGGACATTGAAAATTAGAATTTGCATGGGTATACTTAATTCAATGAGACTTAATCCAATAGACTCTTCATTGGAAAACCCAAGATATAAATTTCTAGGTTTAATGTAAGTTTTTATTATTTAAGAAAAAGATGTTTTGGCTGGGCACAGTGGCTCATGCCTGTAATCCCAGCACTTTGGGAGGCTGAGGTGGGCGGATCACAAGGTCAAGAGATGGAGACCATCCTGGCCAACATGGTGAAACCCCATCTCTACTAAAAATACAAAAATTAGCTGGGCATGGTAGCATGTGCCTGTAGTCCCGGCTATGCAGGAGGCTGAGGCAGGAGAATCCCTTGAACCTGGGAAGCAGAGGTTGCAATAAGCAGAGATCGCGCCACTGCACTCCAGCCTGGACAACAGAGCGAGAATACATCTCAAGAAAAAAAAAGAGAAAAAGATGTTTCTTGAAGAGACATAGAAGTGGCAATCTCAAAGATCCTCTCCCTCAAAAATTTGCTCCCAGAAATCAGCTGAGATAGAAAGATTCTTGTTGACACATGTGGTTAAGGATGCTGTTTCTGTATACATTGCCTCTGGTGACTTACAAATTTGTGGGGGTCACCAGTCACAGACCTCTTAATCTGTGACACCAAGTAGGCTCTTGTAGGTAGGATTGGACTTTTCCAGCACTAACCTGGCAACAAGGGATGAGGCAACAAAAGCCCTGTAGAGATGGAACTTTTTTTTTTTTTTTGAGACAGAGTCTTACTCTGTCACCCAGGCTGGAGTGCGATGGTGTGATCTTGGCTTACTGTAACCTCTGCCTCCCAGTTTCAACTGATCCTCCAGCCTTAACTTCTCTAGTAGCTGGGACTACAGGCACACACCACCACGCCCAGCTAATTTTTGTATTTTAAGTAGAGACAGGGTTTCAGCATGTTGGTCAGGCTGGTCTTGAACACCTGACCTCAGGTGATCCACCTGCCTTGGCCTCCCAAAGTGCTGGGATTACAGGTATGAGCCACCACATCCAGCCCCGAGATGGGACTTTTTTTTTTTTTTTTTTTTTAAGACGGGGTTTCACCGTGTTGGTCAGGCTGGTCTTGAACTCCTGACCTCAGGTGATCCGCCCGCCTTGGCCTCCAAAGTGCTTTGATTACAGGCGTGAGCCACCACGCCCGGCCGAGATGGGACTTTTAAAGACAAACTACCTCAAGAGCTTGACACATTTGGAACAAAAAGTGTGTTGCTTCAAATCTTATGCATCTCTGGTTCCCAGCCATTTTCAGACTGGCCACCAGACGTGACCTGAAAATCACGCCACCTAAATGACAGAGACGAAGAGAGAGTGCTCCCACTTGGTCATAGGTCAAAATTCAAGGACATAAAGCAAGACAAGAGGGAAACCTCATTCAATTTTTATTTTGGAGACCCACAGGAAAGTTTATATGCTGCTCTGATCACAATCACAAACCTGACCAGTTTCAGGGTTGGCTTGAAAAATGGGCTTATAGGAGGTTTAGGCCCATGTTCCACACTATGGTGTCCTTTATCACCACACCGTGGTGTCCTTTATCACAGAACAACACAGAAAGACAAAGACTATTTCTGGGAGGAGAGAGACCAGACAATATGAATAATCATCAGAGTTGTTAGACTCAGTACTAGCCATACAAATATTTTTCTCCTATTAATCAAAATTTTGCAGAGGAAAAAGAGACATACAGTGATTTTTGCCATCCACTTGACTGGATTCCACAGAGAGAGAGACTGAGAGTCTGTCTGGTAAGAAAATCTTATCTTTCTGCCATCTGGTCAGGTCCTAGGTTCCCTTCACTGCAGTTTGCAGGAGAGCAAAGAGACTTTGGGATCCTGCTGACAGCACCAAAACTGTAAAAGCCAAGGGAAAATTTCCCTGCATCCTCTGAAGGTTCTAAGAAAAATTGACTGACAAAAGGCCGATTACTAGGAGAGATGGCATAGAAATTTACTAGCATGCATTGGGGGAAAGTCACCCTAACTCCACAATGGGGTACGAATGTTTATATACCAACTTAAGGATACCAGAAAGAATGGGGGCTTGGAGCATGACCCAAAACAGGTTATGGTGGTAAATGAGGTTATAGTGGCAAGGACAGGTTATGAGAGAGAGAGAAGAGGAGGCCTGGCTAGCAAAGGTGGTCTTGTTGTAGCACTAAAACCTCACAGGTAACAGCCCTCAGAGAAAATAAATGGAAAACATTTCTTGCAGACTTTTAAAAGGATCAAATTCTCAGTTAATCTTTCCTGTATACAAGAGAGAATTTCAGAAAAAGCTTGGCTACATCAATACAGGTTTTCTCTACAGATGAGTCTCCCTCACAAAACACAGTTTTTAGGACTACTTCTGTTTGCAGGCCCTCTGAACCACCATCACAAAGTATGTCAAATAAATAGATTTTTTTTTTTTTTTTTTGAGACAGAGTCTCGCCCTGTTGCCCAGGCTGGTGTGCAATGGCGCAATCTCAGCTCATTGCAACCTCCACCTCCTGGGTTCAAATGATTGTCCTGCCTCAGCCTCCCAAGTAGCTGAAATAAACCACCACACCTAGCTAATTTTTTTTTTTTTTTTTTTTTTTTTTAGTAGAGATGGGGTTTTACCATGTTGGTCAGGCTGCTCTCAAACTCCTGACCTCGTGATCTCATGATCCACCCACCTCTGCCTCCCAAAGTGCTGGGATTACAGGCATGAGGTACCGAGTCTAAAGAAATAGATTTTGGAGTAAAATATTTTTATTTCCTCAGGAAACCAGCCCTAACAATTCTCAGGCAAGAAAAGGCTTCAGGACTGGATATGGGACTTATGTGACAGAAAGTTTCCTACCTCTTCAAGAGCTCAAAGATAATTTATTTTTGTCAAAGAAAAAATGGTTATGCAGTTGTTAAGATGGTAAGGCAGACTTTATGCAGAATTATTGCCATAGGTGTGCTTTGCACTAGCAGATAGAGATTGGGATTTACAGCCAAGGACTGAGGGGTAGGGATGAAAGTGGGGAAGGAGGGGGGTTAGTAAATGAAAAATTACTAAAAGGATAGGTTAATTTTTTCTGAAGTGACCTAACAGTATTCTTGCTATAGGCAGACCACAGTGATCAGATATTAATTGGAGAATAAGGAATGTGGTCAGATATCGAGGGTGAATCAGATTTTTTTTTCAGTCTTTCATATGATTTTATTTTCTTCCTTCAAGCATAATAGTATGATATCCAAATTTTATCTTAACTGGTGGGTCTGTAAACACAGGTTTATCCATCCCACTTACAGGCAAGGCAAATGCTATCTCTTGAAATGGTCCCACCATGGACCCTCTGGTCATCCAACCTTAGTCGCCCCCTTGCCTGGCTTTATCTTCACTATATTGTGTGGTCACTTCATTGAATCTCATCCCAGACTTTAACTTTTCCATGGCTTTCATGATTTTGTCATGTTTTTCACATAGAATATGTCTGACCTTTACTGCGTTGCCACCACCTTTGGGACCTTGAGCCTTCTTGTCAGCACTGTCACTCCCAGAGGCTGCTCCCCGCTTCCCTGCTTTTCCAGAACCACTTTTTCCTTTGGGTGGCATCTTGGAAACTTGCTGTTGAACTCTTGGGTGAATCAGATATTGAAGACAGGGGATTCTGGCTAAAACTGGGCTCTTGAGGCTATGTCTAACTTCCAAGCATAGGTGGGAAAGGGGTGAGGAGATTGCCTAGGGTTTGGTCAAGAGGGTCTTTGTCAGTCCCTTCTACTTCACTCTGTAAACCCCCCTAGTTCTTTTATTGGAACCTTAGGGAAGGTGTTAAACAAACACAATTTAAGCTCAAGGTTCCCAGGAGATTTTGACTACTTCATCCTAGAAATTCATGTAGTGGCAACTGTGATGAAGGAAACCTACATATCCTGGAAGAGGGGAGGCTTTGCCCATTTCTCCCAAATCTGCTCATCCAGAATTGGCCTCACCAATTAGGAGACTCAATTCATTTGGACCAATCCTGTCTTCCCACTAGAACTTTCCTGGTTCTACTTAAGCTCATTTTCCCAAAACGTGCTCTTCCAGAATTGGCCTTGCTAGGTGACTGCTTGGTTCTCCCTGCTTCTTCCTCATATGTCTTCCCAATTCAGCATAAGCTACCACACTGATCCTAGGTTGATCCTTTCTTCAACACCTGGAACAGCATCCAGGAACCTAGACAGAAGTCAATTTGGCAAATTTGGAGATTTGTTTGGCATCTTGGTCCCCACCCAAAATTGAGGTCCTAGCTCTGCAAACCACCCCCAGAGTACTCTGGTATCTCTGTCCTGCACTCCTGCCTTCTCTTCCCATTCCCAGCTTTCTTATGGTGCAGGAAGGTGCCTCCCCTTGGCCCCACATCCCCAGTAACTTACTTGAGACAAAGTTGCAATGTAAAATTCCAGTTTGCTCATTTCTGTTGCCAGCATAATTTCACAAAGACCCTGATTCTGTGATGATGTCCACCTTTCTGGGAGAATGCTTTAAAGACAAAACAGGATACAGCACATTGCCCCCCACATCTCCTGTCTGAGTCACTATGTTCCTTAAAAGATAAATGAACTTAGTCCTTGCCTTTTCCTACAAATAATATGTGACAGGATTAGTGATTATGTTCTATAATCTATCACCAGATGTACTCTTGCACCCAAGCATTGATGTGATTCTGCTTTAATGTAACTTCTGAGCAAGTTTGATGTAAGTTCTGAAGGCATACTGAAACCTCCATGACCTGTATATAAGTTAAGAGCAGAAATGCTGTTTCCAAGCAATCTGCAAAACTTCTCTAAAAGACTCCTCCAGGGCTATAATACTCAGTCTGTAGTCTCCAGCAAGACTTCTAAATAAAACTAAATTTAAATCTTTAAAAACGTAATTTTTTTCTTTTTTTATCTCCTCAACCAATCTAGACAGGTTTCTGGGAGTACTCTTTACTAAGCTTCAACCTTGGCCTATAAAGACTTGAAAACCACTAACACAGTTTCTAACAGCTCAGGGCCACAACTCTGGGATGACCCTAGCCCTCCTTTAGATACCTGGCTGAGAAAGGTCAAGGCTGCAAGAATAATATACTGCATGTTCCAGTCAAGACCTGAAGACAGGGCTCCTGTCTCCCAGCCTCTGTGGGAGGGCAGGAGCCTAGCTTTGTTTAGCCCCAGTTAGGAGACTCAGTTCATATAGACCAATTCTCCCTTTCCACTTTCTGTAATTTTTCCCTTTCCTGTTTCTACTCAGGTCCTCTTCACTCACACCCCTCCCTATTCCCTCAGTCTCGCTTTAAAACACCCAGTCACCTCTATACAAATCAAAGTTGCATTGACACTGGATTCTTCCCTATTGCACCAAGGGCCATGCACCTGTCCTGGCCCAGCCCTGGCCACCAGCTCCTCTGTTCCCTGTCTTTCCTCAACAGCCAAACCAGAAACATGCATGGCTAGAATTTTGCATTTTTGCACAGTTTTATCACATGGGCAAAAACATATGTACAAATTTCTCTGCAGGCACAATCTCTACCATTGTGTTTGAGCAAACCTAGAGGTTTCATGGTAACAATATCTTTTGGCACGGGATCACCCATTGAAGAGTCTCAATGAAAAAAATCTCGAGGCCAAAGGCAGGTGTCAGAGGCAAATCTGCATCAACTCAGTTACTGCTCCTGGGCTCCACTGCCAACAAGACTTGGAACATTGGTTGGCGGCTGCTGGAGGCAGGAGGAGGTTGATGCTTGGTAGGGCTCCATCATCAGATCTCTCAGGCTCCAGTTGTCTGTTCCTGGAGCAGGGTGATCCAGCCAAGTGAGGCAGTCAGGGAGTGCATAGGCAGGGCTCAAGGGAGGCTGTGACATCTGCCTCTCCTGGGGGCATCTGTGTCTCCTCCTGGGTTGCAGTCCTATCAGTTCCTAGGTGGGTGGCTCTGCCCAGCCTAAAGGTGCTACGCACTCTGAGTTCTTGTCTCAGGTGGACCCATTTCAGAAGTCCACAGGAATGGGAAAGCAGGTCAATGTCCTGGTGGTCCCAAGAGACGTGGCTCAGCTTAGGATAGAAAGGGGGCTGCCAGGGACTTGAATCCTCTGGTACACTGGAGCATACTCTACAGAATCCCAGGCCTCAAGCACAAGTTGTTGAAAGTGCTTCATAGCAGTCCTGTTCCAGGTGACAAAGGATGAATGCCCTTTTCTTATGGTCTTCTGGCTGATTAGGCAGCCCCAAGCAGATAGGAGCAAGCTGGGTGGTGACAGGAAGCCCAGAGCTGATCATACTAGAAGAATGGCCTGGTGTTACTAACATAAAAGCCAATCACCTTTGATGAAATTTTTTTTCTTTTTTCTTTTTTTAAATTATATAGAGATGGGGTCTCGCTATGTTGCCCAGGCTGGAGTGCAGTGGCTATTCACAGGTGCAATCCCACTACTGATCAGCACGGGAGTTTTGACCTGCTCCATTTCCGACCTGGGCCAGTTCACCCCTCCTTAGGCAACCTGGTGGTCCCCCGCTCCCGGGAGGTCACCATATTGATGCTGAACTTAGTGCGGACACCCGATTGGCATAGTGCACTACCGCCCAGAACTCCTGGACTCAAGAGATCCTCCAGCCTCAGCCTCCTGAGTAGCTGGCACTACAGGCACGCGCCACCGTGCCCTGCGATGAAATTTTATAGAATAAAATCCTTTTGGTGGTAGACTGGGTTAGAAATTAAAAAGTACTATCTTCCTAGTAGGAAGCTCTTTTGGGGGACACTAGCTTGTACAAAGTTGATTATTGCCCCCAAATCATATAGGTAGATCTGAAACCCAGATCTCTTAGCAGAGGAATTATTGGGGAGATGCCTAAGGAATGGTTGGGGTTTTAGATTAGAGGTGGGGCAGAGATGGTTGTCCATTCTTAACTTGGACTTTCACAAGCCCAGTTTTGGCTTTTACTGGTGAATTGCTAAGTTAGAAGGACTTCAGAATGTGTGTGTACATGTGTAATATCAAAAAGCCAAGTTCTCTGGTTGGCTGACTCGGTTAGCCAGCAGTGGTGTTCCTTTCCAGATGGTGGCCTTCAGCAAGTTATTTAATTTACCTGGATGTTATTTTATCATCTCTCAAGTGGAAGCAAAATTTGCTCTCATTTTACAAGGTGGCTTTCATGAAGGCATTCTATGTAAAAGTGAATATTCAACAGTGCATGGAAGAAAATAATTTGTTCAATTGCTATTAATACTAATATTATTATTGATTGAAAGATAATGAGAACAAATGTAAAATGGTACATTTCTTGGAGTATTCTGTCTGAAAGTGGATTGTGTTTCCTTTTCACATCATAGCCATAATGAAATTGTATTGTAATACGTTTTCATCTGAGTCAAAGCTTCTGTTGGCAAAAACATCGAGGAGTAGGAGAACTAAAAATCAGTTGAATGGACCCTCTATTGGCCAAGGGAACCTCAGAGAAACTTGAGTCCTTAGCTATGACAAGACAAGAGGTCAGACATAGCTCGTTACACCTACTCCCTTTTGCGATTTAAACATGACTGACCGGTATTATTATTATAATAGGGATCATGAGACTGAAAGAACAGACTCTTTGTGGCATTAAGACACCAGATATAAATGAGACCTAAGGCTATGCCAGGCAAGGGTTAAATCACACATCTCTACACTTAAATAACAAATTATGTTCTAACTACCACAAGGTTTTTCTTTTTCTCTAGCAGCTAATCAAGCATTGGCCTTGAGATAAGCACTGTTAAAACAATTACAGTTCATCCATCGCCAGACAGTGAAACTGAGGCCCTTGTTCCACAAGCTATAACTGCAGCTTTGATTGGACAAGAGACTGATTTCAGTAACTTTCTCCTAATAAGATGACTACCAGCATGGACTGTTCACGGAGGCTGCGCACTTGAGTGCCATCATGTCCCTGCTTCACCTGTTGACATATGTGGCCTAATCATAATACATTTGAATGTTGTCTCCACCCCAGAATGAACATGGGCTATATGTAACAGGCATATTTATTCTCTGCATATACATTAGGAACACCTTCATGAATATTCATATGCCTCCTGTAATCTGTTGAATATGTATACTTGGCCAACCCATTCAACATAAATTCCTGTTCCACCCTCCACTTCCTCAAAGTGCCTACTTCTGTCTTTGGCTGAGGGCTATACTTTCCAGCCTGTCAGAATAACCACCCTACAGGCTGTAACACTTTATAAGAAATAAAATTAAGTCTGGGCGTGGTGGTTCATGCCTATAATACCAGCACCTTGGGAGGCCAAAGCAGGCAGATCACTTGGGGCCAAAACCAGCTTGGAGTTCAAAACCAGCCTGGCCTACATGGCAAAACCACGTCTGTACCAAAAAGAAAAAGAAAGTTGGCTGGGCACAGTGACTTACACCTGTTATCCCAGCATTTTGGGAGACTGAGGCAGAAGAGTCACCTGAGCCCAGGGGTTGAGACCAGCCTGGGTAACATAGAGAAACTCCATCTCTACAAAAAGTACCAAAATTAGTCAGGCATGATGGCACATGCCCTGTAGTCCCAGCTACTAAGGAAGTGAGAGGATCACGTGAGCCCAGGGAGGTTGAAGCTACAGTGAGCCATGATTGTGCCACTGCACTCCAGATTGGGTGATAGAGGAGACCCTGTTTCAAACAAAAGAGAAAGAAAAAAAGAAAAGAAAATCTCCTTTCTAAATTTATAATTGTGTGATTTTTTTTTAAGTTGACAGATACAAATATAGATTTTCCTTGGTCAAATATCATTCTTACTGTAAAAGTCTGATTAGTTTCAACATTTCACAAGCATGTGTTGATATCCTTCTATATGCCAGATGCTGTGATGGGAGCCACATACACAAAGATGAAGGACTGGCTACAGCTTTCACAGAACTTACAACCTAGTGAGAGAGCAAAGACACAGTCAAGAGACCATTCAGAATACAGCCAAACTCCAAGACCACTAGGAGAGCTCATTTGAATACCAGAAATGTTACTGAACATGATGACTCTCTTCAAAGCCAGACATTTTTCCTTGAATTTAGGGCTTAAAAAAATAACAGTAGGGCCAGGCATGGTGGCTCATTCCTGTAATCCCAGCACTTTGGGAGGCCAGGGTGGATCACCTGAGGTCAGGAGTTCAGGACCAGCCTGGCCAACATGGTGAAACCCTGTCTCTACTAAAAATACAAAAAAAAAAAAAAAAAAAAAAAATTAGCTGGGTGTGGTGGCGGGTCCCTGTAATCCCAGCTACTTCGGAGGCTGAGGCAGGAGAATTGCTTGAATCCAAGAGGCAGAGGTTGCAGTGAGCCAAGAACGCACCATTGCACTCCAGCCTGGGCGACAAGAGTGAAACTGTCTCAAACAAAACAACAGAACAACAGTAGAAAACTTAATGAGAAGTCACTGCACAGAAAAACAGAATAACGGAATGGGCAGAGGAAGCATAACACTAGAAATTTACCTAGTTGAAAGGTTTATGAGACACTCAAGACAGAAGAGGTCTGCCTGTCTGGTTAGAAGGGTGGGACAGACAAGATTTATTTGCGCTCAGCACTTGAAGTCCACTGGAGAGGTGTAGAGCAGCTAGCCCATGTGTCACTAGGGTGAAAATCGGCAATGGGTCCATCTTGTGGTTGATGACATCAATCAGCAACAACGTACATTTGCTATAGTAGATGATCATACTTCCAAACCAGGTCCAAAGAGGCATCAGGGCTCTCAAGCTTAGGTATAAATGTTCACAGAATCTTCCTTTGAACTATATAAAGCTCTGAATTTCTTGATGCCCACTAACCCCAGCACACTGATGCTAGATATACATTGAATCTGATAGGGCAGCTCAAACAGATTTTTGAACACATGTTGGATGTATCTATTCATACATATTTACATATTAAAAACATGGCTTCAAGTTTGAGCTTATCTTGTTGTATCTCAGGTACCTTTTGACGTGGTTCTCTTTTTATTGTGTGTACTAATAGAGTGAGAACTCACTAATTACTGGGGGACTGCACCAAGCCATTCATGATAGATTAACCCCCATGACTCAAAACACTTCCCTTTAGGTCCCACTTCCAACATTATCAAATTCTTTTTTATCTTTATTTTTACTTTTATCAAGACAGGAGTCTCTGTGTTGCCCAGGCTGGTCTTGAACTCCTGGCCACAAGCTATCCTCCCACCTTAGCTTCCTAAAGTGCTAGGATTACAGGTGTGAGCCACTGTTCTGGCCAGGACCAAATTTCAACATGAGATTTGGAGGGGACAAATACTCAAACAATATCATTGAGATTAAAAATTATTAGAGAAGTTTCAGGGTTAGAACCATGCTTCAGTTTAATCCTCAGTATAAGAATTATGTAGAACTAAGACAAAATGATGAGGAAAAGATTGCTAGAATAATAAGGAATTGTTACATATTATGGAATTATTGACATAAAACGATCAAAAATAATTGAGGCTGGGCATCATGGATGATGCCTGTAATCCCAATACTTTGGAAAACCAAGGCAGAACTCTGGTTTCTGATGACCCAGAGGTGTAAAAGTACAAGACTGGGCCGGGCGTGGTGGCTCACGCCTGTAATCCAAGCACTTTGGAGGCCAAGGAGGGAGGATCACCTGAAGTCGGGAGTTCAAGACCAGCCTGACCAACATGGTGAAACCCCATCTTTAAAACAAAAAAAGAATAAAGATATTTTAATTAAAAAAAAAAAAAAAGTACAAGACTGGAATTCTTGTTGCATCCTTCTTACTCTCAGCACAGATGTATTGTTTCACCATCTAGGAGCTTGAAGGTTTGAAGAACTTGTATGTTTATCTGCATGCAAGACTGCAGATCCAAGGTTCCTGCCTGCCTGCACAGAAGTCTGGACAACCTTCATGTGCTGAGTGGTATCTCAGAGAACACCCAGTTTTGCTAAGATGGGAACTACTGTGTGTGCAGGGAAATGACGGGACTCAGACTCCATGAGCAGTTTGGAAGGCTGTCCAGACAGGCCTGCCTGGGGACAGATGTCCCAGTTTCAAGTGCCTTCAAGGGAAATGAGTGCTGCAAACCATATGGCTGAGTAATTCTAAGAAAAGCCAGAAGACACAAGACCTGGCAGACATGAGAGACTAGGGTCATGTCCATGTGGACAGGGATCCTGGAACTCTGCCCTTCTCTAAGGGCTTTTCTTTCCTACTCAACATCCTGCCCTCTTGGCACTGGTGCTGTAGCCACCAGCCTGCCAAATGCTGGGTTCTTCTTACTGCACATGCCACCTCTTGGATATCTTTCAAATCGTGAATCCCATTTTATTTCCAAAGGTTTAATCATTTTGGAATTTGCAGTTGCACTTTGACTTATTTTTTCCCAATCCTTTATTGAAAAGCACATTTGTGGCCAGGCCTGGTGGCTCACGCCTGTAATCCCAGCACTTTGGGAAGCAAAGATAGGCAGATCACCTGAGGTCAGGAGTTCAGGACCAGCCAGGTCAACATGGCGAAACCCCGTCTCTACTAAAAATACAAAAATTAGCCAGGCATTGTGGTGTGCGCCTGTAATCCCAGCTATGTGGGAGGCTGAGTCAGGAGAATCGCTTGAACCCAGGAGGCGGAGGTTGCAATGAGCCAAGATCACCCCACTGCACTCCAGCTTGGTGACAGAGTGAGACCCCATCTCAAAAAAAAGAAAAAGAAAAGCACATTTTTTTTTTTGTTTTGCTGAGACAGAGTCTCACTCTGTCACCCAGACTGGAGTGAGTGCAGTGGCCCAATCTCAGCTCACTGCAACCTCCACCTCCCGGATTCAAGTGATTCTCC
This sequence comes from Cacajao melanocephalus, assembly GCA_963573385.1. Taxonomy (NCBI): domain Eukaryota; kingdom Metazoa; phylum Chordata; class Mammalia; order Primates; family Pitheciidae; genus Cacajao; species Cacajao melanocephalus. The sequence goes on along the minus strand of CAUYLG010056809.1, from coordinate 7,754 downwards.
TGCCTCAGCCTCCTGAGTAGCTGGGATTACAGGCGTACACCACCACGTCCAGCTAATTTTTGTATTTTTAGTTGAGATGGGGTTTCACCATGTTGGCCATACTGGTCTCGAACTCCTGACCTCAGGTGATCCACCCACCTCGGCCTCCCAAACTGCTAGGATTACAGGTATGAGCCACTACGCCCAGCCTAAGAAAAGCACATTTATTTGTTTGTTTGAAAAAATCTTGCTTGTAGAAGAAACAGAACTTAAGGGTCAAAAGAGTATTTCCATTGGAATGTGTTATGTCTCTTGCTATATTGCCTGCCCACACATTATATGATCAATTCATTCTTGCCAGTGGTGTTTAAGATTACTACTTTCTAAATGTTTTCCAATCTTGGATATACTGAAAAAGTTTAATATACACCATTATGTAAGACAAACATATCACAATATTTAATTTGCATTTCTTTGATTTAAATAGCTCTGACATGAGTCTCTGTCCCCTCTCTGTCCCAGGTCCACCTATGCCACTTCCAACCCTGACTCTATCCACCTAAAAGCACTTCCACAGGTGGAGGATAAGAAAAAAGGCTTTTAGTCATTTCAGTACTACAAGAAGCATAATAATTCCAAGTAGATCTAGAAAAAGTTCTTTAGTACATTAGTAATGACATGAAGAGAGTTCTAATTGAAAAATCTTTAAGTCATTCAGAAGAAGAATAAAATTGAAAATGTTCCCAATAGCTGAGCCCTAGAAGCTCTTAGGTCTGAAGGGTTCAGTCCCAGTGAAGTCCACAAGGTCAATATGAGGGCCCTCACTGGGGTGTCTCTGCATGGGGAAGGGGGCAGTACTGTGAACCAGGAGCAAGTCTGGGGTTCCTTTCCTTTCCTGGTTTCACCATGTTAGCCTTTCTTCACAGGTTCAGGGGTGGCCTGTGTGCTCCAAGCCACTCTGGATATGTGTCTGTCTATGTCCCCAGTTGCTGGCTTTAGCTAATTTAAGCCCCACTGGGCTGCAGCATTCTGTGTCTTCTTGAAGGAACTGTACCATCTTGGCAAATTCAGTCATTGATTCTTGTTTTGGCCTCTCTCAACTCTGGGAATGTCTCCTTGCCCTATGTATACCCAACACAACAGCCAACAATGCACTGGAGTTCAAAAAGGACAGCTAGGTGATACTTAACCTGATTCAGTGTTTTCAAATTTCTGACAGTTTCACTCTTAGGGACCCAGTTTGCAGTTTGGTTCTGAGAGCCATTCCTGAAGTTCAGTTGAAAATCTGCCTTCACCTTTTGATCAAATTTTAAGTTATCTTTAACCCCTAATAAATCTCTATATGCTTAAACTATATGAGTGTGCTGTTTCTTTTCCAAAAAACCAGAAAAGAAAATATGAGTGATATCACATTCAATTTTATATCTATAACCTTATTACATCCTTTTAAAAAAATAATATTTTTAAAGAAGTGAATCTAGATTCCTTAATAAAACATGTAAATATTCAAGATATATGTTGTTTTTAGGATATTTTGAGAAAGTTTATTTTTTATGATCACAACTTTTAGATAAGAAAAATATAAAAGAAGAAAAACTTCTCCCAACATTTCATCTTGAAAGTTTATAAATATTTTTTCTTAATGCTCTCCCACAAAGAAGTGAGTAAAATATTTAAATAGACATTTTGATCTCTTTTGTACATGTTTATTGCTATCTTTTTTATTTCATTTTATTGTGTGTGTGTGTGTGTGTGTGTGTGTGTGTGTGTGGTGGGGGTTCTCTCTGTGTTGCCCAGGCTAGTCTTGAAGTCCTGGCCTCAAGCGGTCCTCCTGCTTCAGCCTCCCAAAGCCCTGGGATTACAGGCATGAGCCCCCAGCCCTGCCAAATACCATTAACACAGTGTTCAGGACAGGACCAGGAGCTCCTCCAATCCCTGCTGAGCACTGAACTAGTCCAGAGATGGGGACATCAGGAGTGTGATGTGCTTAGGACATGGGAGTGCCTGTGGTCGGGTGGGGTGCAGAGAGAACCACGAAACTAGAAGTGAGACATGAAGATGAAAATGCTGCTTCTTAGACGAAAATTGTTGAAGGAAAGGTTTCCCACTTAACCAGATTCCAGACCTACTCTAATAACCAGCCGCATGCACCCCGAGGTCGTATGGTTGAATTTCAGACCAATAATTGCAGCTCCATTGCCACTGACCACACTGGAGCCGCCCGCACACAAGTTCTAGTCTATAGGTCTACCCTGCCTGCAAACAGAAAAATGTCATTCTCTAAACTCATGCTAGGATGATTGTAGAATAGGCCAGAATCAGGGGTCTGTCCCCTACCACTTGCTCTTCTCCAGCCCAGTTATTTGATCCAAAGCATAAAGAAGCAGGAGAAGGGTACAGGGAGAGCAACAGGAAGACTTCAGAAAGGCGCCCTAGCACACTCGGACAAAATGATAGGAGGACCCAGAAGAAGCATTTCAGAGTTAAGCACAGTTGTGGGGGCTATTGTCTGTCTGCTGAAACTTTCAGCAGCCCAGCCCATGTCCGAAATTTTGCCTATTGGCAGTTCTTTACCATTGGCTAGCTTCCCCTTCCCAGAAGCCCTCAAACCCCGACTACAGCCCCAGCAGACAACTCCACCACACACCCTTGGCCAACAAAGCCAAGCTACCCAGGACCAAGGGCAAGTTCCCCAGTGAGCCTCCCTCCACCCCACCCCACCCCCGCCACCGGCCCCGCCAACTCCTTTCTTCAATGACCAGCCAGGAACACAAGCGAAATACATATATATGTATATATTATATTTCAAACTGAGTTTCCACTCTTCTTACCCAGGCTGGAGTGCAACAGCGTGATCTCAGCTCACTGCAACCTCTGCCTCCCGGGTTCAAGCGATTCTCCTGCCTCAGCCCTTCAAGTAGTTGGGATTGCAGGTGTCCGCCACCATGCCCGACTAATTTTTGTATTTTCAGTAGGGACGGGGTTTCACCATGTTGGCCAGGCTGGTCTCGAATTCATGACATCAGGTGATCCACCCGCCCCGGCCTCCCAAAGTGCTGGGATTACAGGCATGAGCCACCCTGCCAAGCCAAAAAATAATAATTTCATAATGATGAACCATTAAATGGAAGTGACTACAAAACAGAACACAGAGTTCGGAGAGGACAACCTCTACTTTTGGGTTTGAGCAGACGCGTAGGTGACACGGTCCAACCGTGTTTCACGGAAGAGCAACCCGAGAAGCGCATGCGCAAAAGCCCTCCCAGGGCTTCCGGGCGGGGAAGGGCTGCGCCGGCGGAGGCAGCCCCGGGTCAGCCTGGCCACTGCAGGTCGTATCCGCCAACAGCAAGTCTTGAAAGGTCTGGTGGTGGCTGCTGAGGGCAGGGCGACGGCAACCCTCGGGAGGATCTCCGCTATCGGAGGTCTTGGGCTCCAGTCGTCTGTTCCCGGAGCGGGACGTTCCCCGCCTGGGACAGAGAGGCTGTGGGCCTCGCCGTGGGTCGCCCATTTGTTAAAAGTCTTATTCTAACATTTAGGAAGCACATGTTTATAGCCAGGTGTTGTGATAGAAGCCAAGCACACAAAAGTGAAAACCTGTCTGCAGCTTTCACAGACTTTACAAGGAGAGAGCAGAAACACAATCAAAAGGCCATCGCAATACAGCCAATTCCGTTATGGTGAGAGCTGATTTGACAACAAAAAATAAATGTTACTGAATGTAGTGATACCCTCCAAAGCCAGATTTTTGTCTTTACTAAACTGGGGCGGGGGGGAAGACTATAGTAAGAAGAAATAAATGAGAAATAACAAAAAAATTTAAGCAACAGAATGGACAGAATAGATGGCAGATGGTTAAAAGCTCTAGCTAATTGAAAGGTTTATGGGAGCCACTTGGGGCACTCACAGATGAGTTGAAGACTAGGACAAAGATACTCAGAATAATTCTGCCTAGGTAGTTACAAGAGTTCGGATGACTCAAACTTACCTGAACTCAGTGACAGTGGTTTGCTCCAAAGGAAAGGTGAGGCACATCTAGTCTGTGATATCAGTGCATCAGAAAGAAGTCAATATAGTAAAAATCAGCAATAGGCCTCTCTGCAGGTGATGAGCATCCACCACCAACACGATGCAATGGCAAAATACATGATAAAAATAGTGGGGCAACAACAAAGAAATAGGAGGGCTCTTGTGCTTGGATGTAAATATTGTCAGAATCTCCCTTTGGATTATCTAAGGCTCTCAAATTCAGACAGAATTTTAACTCATGATAGCCCCAATACATTCATGTTAGTTATTTCCTGAATATACACCAATGACTCAACAGATTTTAAAATATATTTATGTATGGATCTATTTTATATATATGGACATACATAAAAACCCCATATTGCAGCAGTTAGATGATGATGATTGAATAATGAAAACAGAGATACTTGTATATACCTGAGTCCCATTCATGCACATCAAAAACACATTCACAGGGCTGAGCAAGGTGGCTCACACCTGTAATCCCAGCACATTGGGAGGCTGAGGCAGGCGGATCACTTGAGGGCAGGAGTTCAAGACTGCCTGGCCAACATGGTGAAACCTGGTCTCTATTAAAAATACAAAAATTGGGCTGGTGGTGGTGGCTCAAGCCTGTAATCCCAGCACTTTGGGAAGCCGAGGCAGGCGGATCACGAAGTCAAGAGATTGAGACCATCCTGGCCAACATGGTGAAAACCCTGTCTCTACTAAAAATACAAAAATTAGCTGGGCATGGTGGCATGTGCCTGTAGTCCCAGCTACTCAGGAGGCTGAGGCAGGAGAATTGCTTGAACCCAGGAGGCGGAGGTTGCAGTGAGCTGAGTTTGTGCCACTGCACTCCAGCCTGGCACCTGGTGACAGAGTGAGACTCTGTCTCAAAAAAAAAAAAAGAATACAAAAATTAGCTGTAATCCCAGCTACTCTGGAGTTTGAAGCAGGAGAATTGCTTGAACCCAGGAGGTAAAAGTTGCAGTGAGCTGAGATCACGCCACTGCACTCCAGCCTGGGTGACAGAATGAGAGTCTGTCTCAAAAACAAAAACAACAACAAAACAAACCACATTCACACACACCAAAATCCAACAAATACACATGGATGCATATATAATTTTTTTAAATATGGAAAAATTACAGTGAAGCAGGAATAGAAGTGGTGGTTGAGGACAAGAGAAAATAATAAAATAGGAGTATGTTTTTGCAAGGATGACTGATGATAATTTGACATAACTGCATCTGTAGTCTAAACAGTAAAAAAAAAAAAAAAAGGTGAAGGGAAGTCACTTCCACAATGTGATGTTCAAAAATATTCTTTTACAATTAGTTCTTATATGCTTATTTTCCATATATTTGTTTAAATGTTTTATTCCTATACATATTAAATATTTTATTCACCTGAAATTTATTTTGGAATAAAGAATGCAGTAGAGAACCACCTTTGTTTATCCTTAGGAGTAGCTAACTAGATGTTACACCATATTTACTAAATAATTAATATTTTCCCATTAATTTGAAAAGCTATCTTTATCATGTGCTTAATTCCAATAGACAATTAAGTTATAAATCATTACAAAAATTAGTGCAGCCTGGCAAATATTTGGAACTTAAAACACAAATATATATATTTGAATACCTTTGAGCCAAAGAAGAAATCACAGTGGAAATTATAAAATATTTTTACTGAATTCTAATGAATATTAAACACAAAGCTTAAAAAATGTACCTAACAATGCTTAGAGAAGAATTTTTTTTCTAAGACATCTTAGTACATTGCAAAGTGAGAGATGAATTTTTTATCTTTAAATTACTGTATTAGAAAACATATATGTGGGCACGGAGGCTCACGCCTGTAATCCCAGCATTTTGGGAGTCTTAGGCAGGAGGATCACGAGGTCAGGAGATAGAGAACATCCTGGCCAACATAGTGAAACCCCGTCTCTACTAAAAATACAAAAAGTCGGGTGTCGTGGGGCACTCCTGTAATCCCAGCTACTCGGAAGGCTGAGGCAGGGGACTCACTTGAATCCAGGAGGCGGAGGTTGAATGAGCCGAGATCGTGCCACTGCACTCCAGCCTGGCTACAGAGCAGGTGGAAACCAGCTGAGGTGGTAGTGGCAAGATGTTTATGCCTGACCTCTAACCCCTCAGGGGACTGCTTGGGTACCCCAGGTGGTACACCTGGCTATGGAACCCCAGGGAGCCTGAATCCTATACTCTGTCTCAGGTGGGGTGAAGCTGGTCAGAGCTGGACCAGGCAAAATAAGAGTAGGGGGCAAGGAGGTCCTCAGGCCCCTGGCAAAATTCTTGGGAGAGGAGTGACTGTCCCTACACTGAGGTCCTGCCATGGGGTGGCTTGGGCCACCAGTCCCAGTGGTCATAGACTTAGCCAGTAAGTGGGGTGCCCACATCCCTCCCATGCCTCAGTCCTGGTAGGGCTCCCTCTCTCATTTGTGCTTTCACATACCATTTTGCAATTCAGTTAGAATAGGCAATTTGTACCTAACTTGTAATTTTCAGCCCCAGCTCAGGGCTGCAGCCATCCAGCTCATGAACTACCCTCCACATCAATTCTCATCTGGTTCAGGACCCAGAGGGATTGCCTGGCTTCAGCTCCAGCAGCTGAAGCCCTCTCCAGGCTTGCTTTTAAGTCCAGGTTGTGTGAGCTCAAGTTTCCCTAATGCCCAGGACTGATGCCTCTCTTTCCAGGAGAGTGCACAGTTTGTTAAGAACTAGGATCAAGAATGGCATTTTAGGCCAGGCACGGTGGCTCACACCTATAATCCCAACACTTTGGGAGGCCAAGCCAGGTGGATCACTTGAGGTCAGGAGTTCTAGACCAGCCTGGCCAACATGATGAAGCCCAGTCTCTACTAAAAATACAAAAATTAGCCAGGCATAGTGGTGTGCACCTGTAGTCCCAGCTACTTGGGAGGCTGAGGCAGGAGAATCACTTGAACCCAGGAGGCAGATGCTGCAGTGAGCTGAGATTGCACCACCGCACTCCAGTCTGGGTGACAGAGCAAGACTCCATCTCAAAAAAAAAAAAAAAAAAAAAGAATGGCATTTTACTGTAGCTACTTAGGTCTCAGGGAGACTGTGGGACCCAGGACATGTTACCTCTCTGGAGCAGTTTCTTCTCAGTCTCATGGCCACCCCCCAGGTCAAATTCAGGGATTGAGAGGGTTTACTCCTGTGGTCTGAACTGTATGATTTCCCAGTAGGAAAGTGGACCACAGAAGGACACTCACTCACCCTCTCCCATTCTGAAGATTCACTCCTGGTTTCCAGCCAGTTGTGGCCATATAAGCTGCCTGTCTTCTCCTCTTCTGATTTTGGAGTTTCCTTTCTCTTCTCTGTTGAATTCCTGTGTTCGCTGTTGGAGAAAGCATTCAAAGTGTAACAGTGAATCAGGTTTGCTCTTTTTTCTGGTGTCGCCCCAGAAACACCAGCATCTATTCTGGTTCCTCTAAATGGATGAGACATGCCTGAAATGCCTTGAGGCAGTCACCTCAGAAAAACAAAAGAAAACCAAAAACACCTGTATGTTTTCTTTTAAGAGAAAATAAAGTCTGGGCATGGTGGCTCAAGCCTGTAATCCCAGTACTTTGGGAAGCCGAGGCGGGCGGATCATGAGGTCAGGAGATCAAGACCATCTTGGCCAACGTGGTGAAACCCTGTCGCTACTAAAAATACAAAAATTAGCTGGGCATGGTGGCGTGTGCCTGTAATCTCAGGTACTTGAGAGGCTGAGGC